>CM053787.1:830420017-830722517 GCA_028749045.1 Cupressus sempervirens | reverse complement strand
GGATAAGGTTAGGGTTAGATTTATGGTTATCAGTAGGGTTAGGGTTGCAATAGGGCTAGGGTTAGGATTTGGGTTAGGGTTTGAATCAAGGTTAAGGTTAGAGTTATAGTTAGGGTTAGGGTTTGTGTCAGGATTAAAGTTAGGGTTAGGGTTATGGTTAGAGTCCAATTACGGTAGAGTTAGACTTAGGGTTAGAGTTAGGGGTAGAGTTATGTTTATGGTTAAGTTTAGGGTTATGGTTATGGTTAGGGTTAGAGTTAGAGTTAAGGTTAGGGTTAAGGTTATAATTAGGGTTAGGGTTAGTGTTAAGGTTAGGGTTAGGGTGAGAGTTAAAGTTAGAGTTAGCATTAGGATTAAAATTAAGGTGAGGGATAGGGTTTGAATTAGAGTTAGAGTTAGATTTTTGGGTTATTTCTAGGGTTAGGATTATAATTAGAGCTACAGTTGGAAGTTAGGGTTAGGGTTAGGGTTAGGTTTAGAATTAGAGTTAGAGTTAGGATTAGGGTTAGGGTTAGAACTAGGGATACAAATATAGTTTGGATTAGATTTAGAGTTAGGGTAAGGGTAAGGGTAAGAATTAGGGGGAGGATTAGAATTAGGGTTACAAATATAGTTAGTGTTAGGGTTACAAATATAGTTGAATTTAGAGCTAGAGTTAGATTTAGACTTAGAGTTAGAGTTATAGTTAGAGTTGGAGTTACAATTGGATTTAGAATAAGGGTTAGAGTTAGAGTTAGAGTTAGAGTTAGAGTTAGAGTCAGAGTTGGGGTTAGCGCTAGATTTAGGGTTAGGGTTAGAGTTGGGGTTGAGATTAGGATTAGAATTAGGGTAGGGTTAGAGTTAGAGTTAGAGTTATATATAGTGTTAGGGTTAGGGTTAGGGTTAGGTTTAGAGTTAGAGTTAGCATTAGGGTTAATGTTAGGGTTAGGGTTACAACTAGAGTTAGAGTTAGAGTTAGGGTTACAATTAGAGATAGGGTTAGAATTAGAGATAAAGTTAGAGTTAGATTAAGAGTTAGAGTTAGGGTTAGGGTTAGGGTTAGAGTTAGAGTTAGAGTTAGATTTAGGGTTAGAATTATCATTTAGAATCTAAGGGGTAAGGCCATGGTAATGGTTCCTACTTTTTGGCCAAGTTTGACACTAAAGTAGATATTTTTAACAAAAAATTGATTTTCAAATGCATATTATGATAAAACTATAAATAAGTTGATGATGATGTAAACTAGTGACTTTTAAAATTTATCTTCTATCTAGTTTCTAACAATATTTTTTAGTTTTTTTAATAATTTCATTTGAAGTCCATTTTTTTATCTCCTCTGAGAGGTGCTTTATATGAATATTGATATTTTTAAAAAGTGATGGGTGTTTTGATCAACATAATTTTATTCTAAAATAGGATAATTATAAAATTCTTTTTGGACTAGAATAGAAACATCGGTAACTAGCAATTGTTTTTGGTTTTGTTGAGTTTCATAAAAAATATAGGTTTTATTTAGTGACAAAGTGACTCTAACAAAAATTTAGACATAGGTTGCTTTTGATCAATATAACTTGATTTGTATATATCAAAATGCAATTTTTCTTGACTTGATAGAAAGCTAATACACATAGCTTTAATGATCACATTTTTTAAAACATTATTCTTTAATATTATATTTTTCCCAAGGCTTCAAATAGAAGTTTCCAAAATGATAAAAAAATGTATTTTTAATAAAATTAAAAAGAAAACATCACAATAAACACAATTTATGCTAAAAATATATTCATTGGAAAGCTTATTGGAAGGAGAACACATTTCTAAACTTAGTCTCAGATTTTAAACTTATTTGGCCATTGTTTGAGCCATCAAAAGAAGAAAATTTGTCAAAAATTGAGCATAATCTAAAAACTTTCCATTTTTGGAGGCTTCAAGCAAAGAAGACTTCATTTTAAGCCCATTTTTTGGTCTTCAAGTGAAGACACTTTGTGCAAAGCACCTTGGGAGGTTTACCGCTTTGCAAGGGGGTCTTTAAATAAATCCCCTTTATCTATTTCATGGTGGCAAAAAATGGTAGCATGGGATGGGCAAGGGGCTTTGTTTAAAGCTCGGAGGCTCTCGTAGAAGACAATTGGCCATTTGAAGCCCCATGGCCAAGCTTCAACCACTGAGTGGCTTCAAAAAAAGCCCCTAGGAAAATGGTCAGCTACTAAGGGGCTTCGAGAAAAGATCCTTGGTATCAATTTTGGGTGTCATGTCGGCTCCATTCGAAGTCCCTAGTTGGAAAAAAATCAAATATTTCCAATTATTTGGTTTGTATAAATTACAATTTTAGGCTCATATTTTAATCAATATATATAAATATTAGAAGGAATTTGTTGTTTTAAGAAAATAGGAAGAAGACTTAAGAAAATTTGAATTATTTTGTTAGTTTTTTGTAGACTAGCTTGACATTTCAAAATATTTTGAAACTCAAATATGGGATGATTTCAAGGAAGAGAGAGTAAATCTGCAAGAAATAGATCAACTGGTGCAAAATATAGAAATCATGAGAAAACTTTAGCAAATTATTAAAAAAGAAAGAGAAGGTATGTATATGTGTAAATTCATATGGATGTGTATACTTGAAATTTTATAATTAAAATAGTCTAAATTTATTCATTTATATGCATGTAGGTCTTAAAACAAAATCACAAGATGAGGAAATACATTTTGAAGAAGATTTGAAGCATGACAATCTAGGATATAACAATTCAAGACATGAACCAGTGGAACTTGGAGAAGGGTCAGGATCAGTTTCTCAAATTGGTATAGATGAATGCATAAGACTAGCCATAAGTGTAAAGAAAAATATCATTCAAAGAAATTTAGATCATTTACTTGCAATAGATGTGGATAAATTGAAATCACTTGTTGATGTTAAACTATTAAGTTTTTTCAAAAAAATAGGTACAAATAAGATAGTAAAAGATATAGCAAGTAAATTTGATATTTTTGAAACACCTAAAAAAAAATCAAATGCTTGCTCGTGTTCTTTTATAGAAAAACTTGGAAGAGTCATGAAAATTGTTAGGTGTAGACACAACATCAAAAAAGAGAAAATTTTCTAACATGCAAAGTGATATTGTTTAAAATGTTATGAATGGTTTGAGCTCTATAGGGAAGAAAACTTGAAATAAATATAGGAGCACTACAAGAAGAGTTATTTTGAAATTTATTATTGGCAGAAACTAGAAAAATATCTTCAATTTCATCACATATTTGTTTTAGTAGAAAAACCATATCAAAATATCTTAAGAGAAGAATAATTTTAGATGATGGCACTTTGGAAGGAAATTGAACAATTATGTGTAGAGATCATCATTGTGATTTGATTGATGATAGAATAATAAATTTGGTAATTGTAGGTAATATAGATGGAGTAACTAAGAGAGGGGGTGAATCAATTACCACAAAAAAGAATCCATAGATCCCTTAGATGTCTGATAAAACTAGTTACTATTGTCACTCGGTAAACATACTTAAAATGTTGTAACTTGATAAATGCAGTGTATGTTAACTTTAATTGATCTTAAAAATTCATATTGATTAACATGCAAGCATAAAAGAAATGACATGAACACATGAGACAATAGATTTAATGTGGAAACCCAATATGGAAAAAACCACCAAGTAACTAGCTACTGATTTTCACTCTTTTGAAGTGAGCCCTATTAGGAGCCAACCTAGTTAAAGGTTACAAAACACACTATTAATTGTGACCTTGTTAGGGGAATTAATCACCTTGTTAGGAGTGGTTGCAAGAGGTCTTTAGACAAATTCAATGGAACTATCACCTTGTTAGAGGAATTAGAAATGGTTGTTAAATTGACTATGCTAAGAGATTTTGGAATCACTGCTACAATAGTAAGAAAGTAAAAATGAAATTAATTGAATGAGATATAACTAAATTGCTGATTATAGATCTCTATTTTTTTTCATTGGATCCTTCCTAATCAAATACAACTTTGTTGCTCCTTAAGGATATATAACCATCCTTCAAATTCACTTACAGTTTCCTTCTCCAAACAATCAATACACTTGCATACTCACTCATTGCATTTAGAATTCTCAACTTGACCTTTGATATATACCTCAAAAATTTCCAAGTAAGCTAAATTACAAGTTACAATCACCAATAATAATTACCTCAATCAGTTGGAAACAATACTTGAAAAATTTAAACTTTATTTCTCAAATCGACAAAATCCTTCATTACCAAACCCTACTCGGTAAATGCTATTCTTGAAAATATTTCCTGTGTTAACAAATAGAAGCTTGATTAACTCTACAAACCTTACAAAATTTCCTGGAGATTAGGTGAACTCGGTAAACATTTACTTTCCTTCATTAACCATACTTTATGTATCATTTTCCTTCAATACCCGAGTGAGCTCGGTAGACATTGTCTACGCAAAGTAATTTTCAGAAATGCTTAGTAGAAATAGAAAATTGCCTTAATAACCAACTAATCTTACTAGACATTTTTTGATAACTGATATGACATTTGTGTGACATCAAAGACAACACATGATTAGACAATTATATCCAACAATCTTCCTCTTTAGCATTGATGACAACACAACAAGTCATAGTACAATGAAATTCTAAAATAAGTCTTTCTCTAATAGAAATTTTCTCCCTCTTAGATTTAATACCATAAACTTCTCTAATTCAGTAATCTCCCTCTATGAAGGAATTACATAGCTTCTTCTCAAATAGAAAACTTTCGCTCAAGCAAATTTCAAAAAGATATCATAGTAAACTCTTCCTCTTTGACAACACATTCCAAAGAAAACACATACCAAATGAGTATCAATGTACCTTTAGTACTAATTCATATGCAATGTTACCTTAATTATTTTGCATTAACTCATAGATCTTCTACTTGGTTCCTATTGATGCATCACTAAAATTCTATTTTAGTGAGCTTCAGATAGGGAAATGACCCCTAACTTACCTCTTAGATACAAGAATGCATCATTGGATAATGGCTTGGTAAATATGTCTACAATCTATTCTTTTGTATGGACATATTCTAATATGATCTCCTTGTCCTGTACAATTTCTTTGACCAAGTGGTATTTTATAGCAATGTGCTTGGTGTTGGAATCCATCACTAGATTATTTGATATGTTAATTGTACTTGTATTATCACAAAACATAACAACTAGTTCTTTGATCTCAACCTTCATTCCTTCCAAAAATTTCTTAAACCAAACAATATTAGAATAGTTCACTATTGCTACAACATACTCTACTTTTTCTATAGATTGGGATGTGCAATTTTACTTTTTACTTGTCTAATATACCAACCTTTTTCCAAGAAATAATGCGCCAGCATTTGTACTATTTTTTTCGTCAACATTTCCTACCCCATCAACATTAGTAAACACTTTTAAGTCTATATTTACTCCAATTTTATAGCAAAATCCATAATCTTTAGTGCCTTTCAATTATGTCAAGAGCCTTTTGATTGCCATCATATGATTTTCTCTGGGTTTTGCCAAGAATCTTTCCACTATACCAACTAGAAGAGCAATATTAGGCCTTGTATGAACTACATATTACAATTTTCCAATCATTGATTTGTATAAGGACTGATCTACCTCTTTTGATTCATCATCTTTGGTAAGCTTTAGTTTGGTATGTTAGTGTAGTTTTTTATTTTTCCTATTTTGCTAGGTTTTTCCTACACTTTTAATAATCTCTCTTAGGTCAATAAAGCATGTCTTATTAGGTGAATGGTTGTGAGGTGTCACCTTCCTACATATGAGCATCCATTAGCTATCTTGGGAAGACACTTTTCTATCTTTAGTCTGATAGATGGTTGCTGCTCATTGGTTGGTGTTGCCACCTCCTACCTCTTCCTAGCCTATATAAGCATGCTACTTGGATTGTATTTGCATCTCTTGTTTTTGTATCCTCTTAATGCTATTTTGCTTCCAGCATTTGCATTACTCTCTTGGAGACTAACTCTATGTTGCTATTTTGATTTTATATCGTTTGCATTCATAGTTCAAATATTTATTCTTTGCACTAGTTTTCTAGGTTATCAATCTTTTCAGATTCTAACATTGTATCAAAGCTTTTCTATGTGGAAGAGTAGATTTTAGTTTTCCTATTTGAAAGGGGGGGGAGGGGGGGGGTTGCTAGACTTTATTGTAGTTTTTTGAAAAATAAAGTATGCTCTTCTCTTGCATCTTTGGATGATCTTGAGAATCAGAAATGTTTTGACAAAAATGATTTTTCTCTGGGGTTTCAATCTCAAATCTGACAACCAAATTGCATATTTGGAGTTTTCAATCAATTTTTTAGGTTCCAGCATGCCTTTGATGGACTTAGGAAGTTGATCTAGCATTTGCATGTCTATTCTAGTTGCTGGGGTCATTTTATGATTTTTGGAGTCATTTTTTACTGGTAAAGGCATTTGATTTACACTACAGCAACATCTTCTGTACATCAGCAAGAAAAATGCTTTCTGAGTTTTGTTTGTAGCCTCCAAAAACCATCTGAGTATCTTTTAGATTTTGCATGCAAGCTGCATATTTTGTAGAATCGAGCATGAAAAGCTACAGCCATACCCCTCTCCATTGGCAATTGCAGATTTGAACGCAACTTTCAAATGCCTCATTCTTGCTCATACAAAATTCGATTTTGATGATTCTTGTTATGAAATTGACTATTTTTTTGTGCTCTATCCACTAGTGGAGTTGTTTTTTGATTTTCATGCATTAATTCTTCAAAAATTGTAGATTCTTGACCTTGACTGTGCACAGTTCTCATTTTGGAAACTTCAGAGGATCATAACTTTCTCATACGACCTCGTACCGAGGCGATTCTTTTTTTGAAAGTGCATGATTTTTTGAGTAGATCATAGTGATTTTTTAATTTTAACATATGCTATTCATGAGGGTTTGTAATGCATTGAAATCAAGACCACTAAGTATTTCTTTCCAGTGGTATTGTAAATGCACTAAAATAAAGTGCCAAATCATATTTCTTTCGAGGGGTTCTTTGATTGAGTAAAAAGGGGGGGGGGATTTTCGTGGCTAGGTTCTCTTCTTTTTAGCATTTCTTCTCTACATTTCTTCATCATGGATCAAACAAATATGCCCATCCTAACTCCATACAATTATTTTGAGTGGAAATCATGCATGAAAATTTACTTAAAGAAAGTTGGATTAAATAGGATAACTATGGGACTTGAAACTGAACCTGCTAAAGATGAAGATAAGCCTAAGTGTTTTAACAAATGTGATGAGGCATATGGAACATTGTGTTTGTCTATTTCTCTTGACTTGCTATTTCACATTGAGTCTCTGGATACACCAAATGAAGTATGGACAAAGCTAGAAACACTATTTGGCACACAAGATTCAATGAGGGGTCATATGTTAGAAAATGAATTAATTAGTTTGAGTCCAAGAAATTTTAACACAATCCAAGATTTTTTCACCAAATTGAAATCACTAAGGTTGCAAATAAAACAATGTGGAATTGAAAAGAAAGATGAACAACTAATTCTTAGTATTCTCTCTAAGCTAAGTTCAGAATATTTTGTGTTTGTCTCTACCTTCTATGCTACTAAGGGTGCACTTGGTACTCAATTCACCATGCCATCTTTAGATGATCTTGCTGTCAATCTTACTCGAGAACAGGACAAGTTAATCCAGATGGGCACTCTTAAGTCCTCTAAGTCACATGCCTTGGCTGCCAACCAAGGCATAAGAGAACAACAAGGAAAAAGTAGTAACAACAATAGTAAGGATAAGAAACAAAAGAATAGCGAGGAGAAGAAGGATCAAATATCAATTTCTTCAAAAGCAACTATTGATACACCATTTTCCAAGGGCAATAAGCCTAAGAAAGAAAAGGAAAATGTGCCTATTGTGAAAGACCTAGTCATGATGAACATAAATGTTTGCAGAAACAACTTGATCACTTGACATACATTCTTGAGAAGAATAATATCAATGTTCTTGAGTCTATCAAACAAAGTTCTAATGGTCTAACAAAGAAAAATAAAACAGCAAGGGGAAAGGAAAGGGCAAGGCCCTTTTTATAGTTGCTTCCTCACCATCCACTTGGGTTCTTGATTTGGGTGCTTCACACCACATGGTTTCATCTAAGGAAGAACTTGCATCCTTGGAGCCATGTACTATGCCTTCTATTTTGATGGGTGATAACACTCCTGTTGAGGTGTGTGAGAGAGGATCTGTTGATGTGGGGGATGGCACATTCCATGATGTTCTTTGTGTACCCTCATTGTCAACTAATCTCCTATCGGTATACCAAATCACTCACACAAGTTTAGGCAAGCAAGTTGAGTTCACTCCTAGTTTAGTGGAAATACATGAGTTGCACAATGATTCTATAGTTGCAGTTCGGAGAGCAGATCATCAGTCACGACTCTATATGTTTTCTCACTTTATTCTTGATCCTCCTTTGACTATTTCACTCACTCACTCTAATCATGTGAGTAAATTATAGGATGAGTGATTTGGCCATCTTAACTTCCACTACTTGCATTAGCTTAACCAGCAGAGCATGGTCATAGGGTTGCCTTCTACTTTGACATTGGAGTCACTTGGAATACATGATAGATCTTCTAATGGGTCAAATTCACTTGAGTAGTCTTCTACCTCCACTTCTAATGCAGAGAGCGATTCAGAGGACTCACCTCCTTCCTCTCCTAGTCATCATTCATAAGTTGATGATTCTCCTCTAGATTCTCCATCTTTTTGTCCACTTTGGGCTAGAAAAACCTTGCAGCTTGTAGGTGATTGGGTTGGGGATCCATCAGACACCAAGCAGAATCATTCACAATTTCAGGATGCTTTGCATATCTTCATTGCTACTGCCTCAAATCCACAATCCTTTCATGAGGCTTTTGCTATTTCTGAGTGGGATACAGTGATGCAGGAAGAATATAGTTCCTAGGAACCACACTTGGGATCTTGTCCCTCTTCCTAAGGGAAGAAAATTTGTTCGATGTAAGTGGATCTATTGGACAAAATTTGCAAGCTTTGTTGGGGGTGCAAGATGCTTCATCTTTTGGGGGGCCTCTTCCTCTTGCTCGGAGTCCTAATTTTGTTTGGGGAGTCTCTTTTCTCTCTCTTTTGGGGGAATCTTATGTACATGGGTACCTTATCAGGCTTGACTTTCTGAGACCCATTTCTACATCCACCTAAGCTTTTCTTATGGGGGGGGTGTTAGTTTAGTTTTTAATTTTTCCTATTTTGCTAGGTTTTTCCTACACTTTTAATAATCTCTCTTAGGTTAATAAAGCATGTCTCATTAGGTGAATGGTTGTGAGGTGTCACTTTCCTACATGTGAGCATTAATTAGCTATCATGGGAAGATACTTTGCTATCTTTAGTCTGATAGATGGTTGCTCCTCATTGGTTGTTGTTTCCACCTCCTCCCTCTTCCTAGCCTATATAAGCATGCTACTTGGCTTGTATTTTCATCTCTTGTTTTTTCATCCTCTTAATGCTATTTTTCTTTAGCATTTGCATTACTCTCTTGGAGACTAACTCTATGTTGCTATTTTGATTTTATATCATTTGCATTCATAGTTTAGATATTTATTCTTTGCACTAGTTTTCTAGGTTATCAATCTTTTCAGATTCTAACATGGTACACATGGGGGTTCCAAATAGCTTTGAATATTCCATACCAAACTTCATAAGTATCTCTTTGATATACTTAGATTAAGTGATGTAGATTACCTTCTTGCTCTGCTAAATTTCAAGACCAACAAAGAACTTAATCTCACCAAACATAGACATTTTAAATTATCTATTCATTTTCTCTAAAAAATCTTTGTATAGATAATCATTCCCTGTAAACAAAGTGACATCGATAAATATTTCTGCCAAAATAATCTTGTCATCTGGTCCTTCCTTACTATACAAGCTATTGTTATCATTAGTTCTATAGAAACTAATATGAATAAGGTAGTTATGTAATCTCTCATACCATTCTCTAGGGGCTTGTTTCAGACCATATAATGCTTTGTGTAACTTGTAGACCATGTCCCTTGTTGGAAATGTTTGAAAGGATCACGAATGAAGAATAGTAGAACTGGTAAAGAATGTTTTCAATCATTGTTTTGTCATTGATGTCAAACTTGCTACTTGTAGGAATAACAATTTCTTAAGTGATCCAAATACTATCAATTGCTTGATTGACAAGGAGGAGGCAATCAATAATATGTAACTAGAGCACCTAGAGAAAGGTTGAAGTTATGATGTTTTAAAGAAGTATAAGGATTAGCTAAGACATTGATTAAATAGTGTATTGATGACATACTCTAAGAGGATGGACACACTGAGACACATCAAAGATATAAGGTTTAACTATGTCATTTTTAAAGCCTAACTAAGTTCATTGGAGAGAGCCGAGCAAGCTAGTTAGAGATGAGAAAATTCGTAGTTGAAGCCAAGCAAGTTCAACTTCATTGTGACTTGTGTGATTATTCAAGTGCCAAGTAAGAGAAAAAGGTAATGGATTCTAAGCAAGTTTCTTTAGGTGTCGAGCATCAATAAATACAGTAGGAGCCCAGTAACACAAAAGGTGTTGAGCATTAGTAAACCAGTTATGCCGAGTTGCTGCATTATTTGTTAAGACAAAGATTCGCCAGATTAGTAACAATCAATTTATTACATTGAAATTTTTGAATTAGTTGGATGATAAGGATGATGAGTAGATGTTACTAAATTTTAGGTGAACTAGGAAAACCAATTCAAGGCGAATGTTGATGGATCTATCATGAATTTTCTGGAAGAAGTAATTTGGAGGGAAAACAATATAATTTTCTCAGATCAAAATAAGATTTGAGTGGGAAATGAAGTATAGAACATCTTTATAAGGAGTTACAAGTTAGATATTAGAAGAGTGCGGGAGGGATTTGGTCATAAGTGTGGTCATGTGAAGAAACCAAGAGAAGGCTAGTGTGAACTATCGAGAAGAGGACACAGTGAAGAGTAAGGATAGAGAAAAGTGTTGAGAAGAGGATACAGTGAGGAGTAAGGATAGAGCATCAAGACTTTGAGTTGATCAAGTGACCATAAGAGTGCATTGGCATTATGAGTGGAAGAACTCAAGGAGATAGATCTTTAAGGGTGAACAAGTTGTTAGCACTACAAGGGAGAAAAGCCAAGCAAAGAAAAGAATTGAAGAGTGATCTAAAATCTACAAGGTTAGTGTTGCAATCTTTATCAGGTCAAAACCTTTCTAATACTCTCTTACCATTGTATTAGATATTGAAATCTTACATTTCTCAGTTAGCTTAACAGCTAGGTGGATAAGCCTCAGGAAAAGGATAGAAGATCCCTAGGAGAAGGATACGAGATCCTTAGAGAGGGATAAAAGATTCTTTTGAGAAGGTGACTGTAAATCCCATGAACTTGGGTGAGCCTAACATCTCTATATAAATCCTTTAACAAGGTGAAATTCTAAGTTGAATGTTCTTAAGTCCTCTAATAGGGCACACTCCTAACAGGGTGTGAAAATCCTTTAACAAGGTCACATTTAACAATGTGTTGTAGCCTTTAACAGTGTAGACCATCAGAAGTTACAAAAAGACAACTTTGTTGCATGGCAAAGCCTAATGAAGCTACACTTCAGATCAATAGGTGACTATGCACAGACATCAATCATAGTTGATCATGTAGACCTTGCTGAACCTCTCACTACATATGACATGAGCAAGAGGAAGGAGCACAACCAAGCAATGTTAGATATTGCTTCAGCACTAAGGTATGTCGAGTATGATGACATCAAAGAATTTGGTACTACACATCAAATGTGGGAATAATTATCAAGAATCTGTGGAGGAGACGATAATGTCAAGAGAGCCAAAAGAGAGAGCCTAAGAGGAAAGTTTGATGACATGAAAATGGAAGAAGAAAAGAATGTTGCTCAATATAGTGCAAGGATGAAGGAAGTGGTAAGTGCCATAAGAAGGCTAGGAGGATAGTTAGTAGAACAAAAATTATGTATCAAATACTTGAGAACTTTTCTTCCTATCTATGCTATAAGAGTTTCAGCCATCCAAGTGTTAAGGTGTGTATCGGGCAATGCATTGTCATTTGAAGGAATAATTGGAAGAATCACTGCCTTTGAGCTATCCAAGTTTGAAAACTATATGCTAGGAAACTTTGAATTTGCATTCAAAGGCAAGATGACAATAAAAGACAATGAGGAAGTGCAAACAAAGTAAAAAATTGGAAAAGGAAAGTATGTATCTAGTGACAATAGCACTGATGAAGATGATGTAGACCAATTGGAGGCATTACTAGCAAGAAGATTTCACAGAGGAAGAGGCAAATTCAAAGGTAAGCTGCCAATCATTTGTTTCAATTGTAATGAAGTTGGTCACATTGCAGCCAGATGCACACAAAAGAAAAATTACAAGGATGGAGGTAACTTCAAGAAAAAAAAGGAGGACAACAAGGACTATAGGGGTAAAGGAGAAATATGCTACATTATTGAAGAACACTTTGACGAGAGTGATGATGAAGTAGTCTATGTGGCTATGAAAGATGAATCAGATGAAGATGAAGCAACTGCCTTCGTAAGCTACATGAACAAGAATGATCTCATCACATGACTGGAGATAAAAGTAAGTTCATTTCATTTACTCAATATGAAGAAAATAGTGTTAGATTTGTTAACAATGCACCATGTCAGATATCATGTAATAATGCATACTATGTTTAAGGCCTGAATTATAACTTGTTAAGTGTCTCATAGTTAGGCAACATAGGATGCAAGGTTGAATTTGAAAAAGGAGTTGCTAAGATTTATGATTCTCAAGGAAGTCTAATAGGAAAAGGTGATTAGACTAGGAGTAATTTGTTTTACCTAGACATGGAAGATGATTCTTGTCTCATTTTCCAAATTGATGATGTATGGTTATGGCACAAGAGGCTATGTCATGTAAATTTTGACAATCTGATAAGCATCAGTAAAATGAAGAAAGTTAGAGGTCTACCAAAGTTGAAGAAGCCTAATAACACCATGTGCAAACAATGCCAACTAGGGAAGATGACCAAGTCAACTTTCAAAAGAAAGGTTTATACTTCTAATGAAGTATTAGAGCTCATTCATACTAACTTATGTGGTCCTATTGAAGTGAAAAGCTAAAAAGGTGACAAATACATAATGCTATTTGTAGATGACTATTCAAGGATGATGACAGTCATGTTCATGAAACAAAAATTAGATGCATTCCAAATGTTCAAATGGTACTTGTCTAGAGTTGAGAAAGAGATTGGGAAAAGCCTAAAATGTCTCAAATCTGATAGAAGAGGTGAATTCACATCAAGAGAATTTGAATAATTCTACAATGAAAGAGGTATCAAAAGGTAGACAACATCAACACCTAGGACTCCACCTTAGAATGGTATAGTAGAAAGAAGGAATAGATTAGTCATTGACTATGCTAGGATCTTAATGATGGAGAAAAATGTTGCACTCAAGTACTAGAGAGAAACTGTAAGTACTGTAGTCTACACACTAAACAGAGTTCAAGTCAGGAAAGGTACAAATACAACACCTTTTGAATTATGGTATGGGCATTCTCCTAATGTAAAAAATTTCAAAATATTTTGATGCAAATGCTATATATATAAAGAGTCTAGAAATGAAAAGTTTGATGCAAAGAGTGAGGAAGGCATGTTTCTTGGTTATTCTACTAGAAGAAAAACTTATAAGTGCTTGAATATTAATACTAACAAAGTAGTAGAAAGCACAAATGTGAAATTTGATGAGCTTGCAGAAGTTCAAAGTGTTGAGAACAATAAGAAAGCAAAAGAATACAAGACCTTTATATACTTTTATGAAGGTATACCTAACAATGGTAAAGTTGCAACTTAGAATGATAATCAACAACAAAATCTAGCATTTGCCAAGTCACAGATAGTGAATGTCGAATAGCAAACACATTCAAAAGCTAAGCTGTAGAATATAGAGAATGTTCATTCAGATTCTGAGAATGGCCAACATGAAGGAAATGAACAAATACCTGATGAAAATATGCATGAGGATTCAAATTCTGAAAGAGACAACATGCTAACAAGGAAAGAACTAGTATTGGCAAAGTACATAAGAAGACATCATCCTGCAGATCAAATTATTGGAAACAAAGAGGTAGGACCAATGACAAGGAATATGAAAGAAGAAATAAAACAAATTGAAAAGAACAAAATATGGACCTTAGTCTCGAGACTAGCTCACAAGAATGTAATTGGAACCAAGTGGATGTTTAGAAACAATTTAGATGAGAATGGTTAAATCACAAGGAATAAGGAAAGACTAGTCTATAAAGGGTATGCATAGGAAGAAGGATTAGACTATGGAGAAAATTTTGCTCCAGTTGGTAGAATGGGAGGAGTAAGGACTTTACTAGCATATGCAGCCTTCAAAGGATTTAAAGTCTATAGAATGGATAAGTCCACATTTCTGAATGGTATACTTGAAGAGGAAGTCTACATAGAGAAACTAGAAGAATTTTTGTATAAAAATAACAAAAAAAATGTATGAAAATTACACAAGGCTCTATATAGATTAAAGCAAGCATCTAGAGCTTGGTATGAGAGACTTCACAAGTATCTAGAGAAAATATGATTTGAAAGAACTAATGATAATAGAAACATGTACATCAAACAGAAGAAGGTAAGGATATCCTTGTATCTGAAATCTTTGTGGATGACATAGTTTTTGGAGGAAAGGAAGTGCTTTGCAAAAGTTTTGCTGACAAAATGAAACGTGAGTTTGAAATGTCTATGTTTGCAGAAATCAAGTTCTTTGTTGGATTGCAAGTAAATCAACTAAAACATGGTATATTCATGACATAGTCAAAGTACATCAAAGAGATACTTAGGATGTTTGGATTGGAAGACTCCAAACCTATAAGCACACCAATGGCAATAGGACATAAGCCATCCAAAGATGATGAATCAGCTGAAGTCAATCAAACAATGTATAGATTTGTGATTGGAAATCTACAATATGTTGTACATAGCAGACCAGACATAGCATTAGCAGTTGAAATAGTGGCTAGATTCTTCGCTAATCCTAAAGAAAATCATCTCATGGCAGTAAAAAGGATAATGAGGTATCTCAAAGGAACTGATGATTTTGGCCTATATTACAAAAAGAATGAAAATTTTGAGCTCAATGCATACACAGATGCAGATTCAGGAGGCAACATTTATTATAGGAAAACCACAAGTGGAGAAGCATTATTCTTAGGTAAAAGGATAGTTACTTGGACTAGCAAGAAACAAACATGCACATCTCAGTCCACTGCAGAAGCAGAATATGTGGCAGCAGTAGTCAATTCAACAAACATTGTATGTCTTAAACATCTATTGAAATGAATGAAAGAAGAGGTAACCAAACCTATAGTACTATATTGTGATAATACAAGTGCTATAAACATATCCAGGAATTCAGTAATGCACGTAAAAATCAAGCATATTGCAATCAAGTATTAGTATGTCAGAGAATTAGTAGAAGACAAACAAGTGAAGATGGAGTAGATTCAAACAAAGGAACAAAATGCAGATATCTTCACCAAACCATTGCCAAAGGATACTTATGAATATCTTAGAGGCAAGTTAGGGTTAATGCCCCTAACTTAAGTACTCTAAAGCAGCAACAAAAAATTGCCCTGCATCAATAGGAATAGATCATTAAAATATCAAAAGAATGATGCACAGGATGACAACAAGAACATAAATTTCAGATTAGTCACAAGCACGGTGATAGAGGGAGAAATAATGAAGATGCAAAGCTTATAATTAGCATTTTGAATATGCTATATCTTTGGCATTTATGTCAAAGAGGGAGATTTATGAGAAACTGCTCAATGAAAGTTAAGGATATGGAGATGTATAAGACCAGTACTAAGGATGCAATAGTCAAGAGGGAGAAGTAGAACAAAGGATTCAATTTCTATCAACAAAAGAAGGAAATAAAAAATGTATATAATTATGGTGGTAACTAAGTTGATCAGCTCAATCAATTGACCAGTTTGGTATGCCATCAATGCTAAAGAGGGAGATTATTGGAAATGATTGGAAGGGTCATGAATGAAGAATAATAGAATCGTTAAAGAATGTTTTCAATCATTTTTTTTTTCATTCATGTCAAACTTGCTACTTGCAAGAATGACAATTTCTGAAGTGATAAAAATACTATCAATTTGTTGATTGAAAAATACTATCTATTTCTTAAGAGGATGGACATACTGAGACACATCAAATATGTAAGGTTTAACTAATTCATTTGTAAAGCCTAACTAAGTTCCTTGGAGAGAGCCAAGCAAGCTAGTTAGAGCTGAGCAATTTCAACTTTAGTGTAAGCTGAGTGATTATTTAGGTGTCGAGTAACAGAAAAAGGTAATGGATGCCGAGCAAGTTTCTTTAGGTGCTGAGCATCAATAAACCAATTATGTCAAGTTGCTGCATTATTTTTTAAGTCAAAGATTTTTTAGATCAGTAACGATAAGTTTATTACATTGAAATTTGTGAATTAGTTGGATGATAAGGATGATGAGTAGATGTCACTAAATTTTGTGTGAACCATGCAAACTAATTCAAGGAAAATGCTGATGGATCTATCATGAAGTTTCTAGAAGAAGCAATTTGGAGGGAAAATAATATAATTTTCTCAGATCCAAATGAGATTTGAGTGTGAAATGATGTACAAAACTTCTTTATAAAGAGTTACAGGTTAGAGATCAAAAGAGTGAAAGAGGGAGTTGGTCATAAGTTTGGTCATGTGAAGACATCAAGAGAAGGGTAGTGTGAAGTGTTGAGAAGAGGACACAGTGAGGAGTAAGGATAGAGCAGAGTGTCGAGAAGAGGACATCATGAGGAGTAAGGACAGAGCATCATGACTTTGAGTTGATCAAGTGACTATAAGAGTGCATTGAGATTATGAATAGAAGAGCTCAAGGAGATAGATCTTGAAGGGTGAACAAGCTAGCAGCACTGCAAGGGAGAAAAGCCAAGCAAAGAGAAAAACTGAAGAGTGATATAAAATCTACAAGGTTAGGGTTGCAATCTTTATCAGGTCAAAACCTTTCTAATACTCTCTTACTATTGTATTAGATATTGAAATCCTACATTGCTAGGTTAGCTTAATAGCTAGGTGGATAAGGCTTAGGAAAAGGATACAAGATCCCCAAGAGAAGGATAAAGTTATCCTTAGGAGAAGTATAGGAGATGCTTAGAGAGGGATAAAAGATTCTTTTGAGAAGGTGACTGTAAATCCCATGGACTTGGGTGAGCCTAATAGCTTTATGCAAATCCTTTAATAGGGTGACATTCTAAGTTGAATTTTCTTAAGTCCTCTAACAAGGCATGCTCCTAATAGGGTGTAGAAATCCTTTAACAGGATCACATTTAACAGTGTATTGTAGCCTTTAATAAGGTAGGCCTTTAACCCGAAAGACCATCAGAAGTGGTTGAAATCAATTGTGCAATTATTTTTTTGTTATTATCCCTACCCCAGTTTTACCTTCTTATTCCTCGAGGGTTTCTAGGTCATCAAAATCCTTTATGTTATGGTGTGTTGCATGTTTAGTTTTCATGATTGTTTAATGTTTAATTTCATGCATGATAAGAAAGTAAAAAGGATAGTACTTCTTATTCACTCTCATTTTATTAGAAAGTTTTGATTGGACATTATTGGACCTTGAATAACTGATTCAACCCCCCCTCTCATTTATTGTAAAGAATTCTAATTGTCCCTTTTGTCTAGATCAACAAAACCATCAGGTTGTTTAATGTAGACTTCTTCATCAAGAATGCCATTGAGAAATGTAGATTTAACATCCATCTGATATACCTTAAATCCTTTATGTGTTTCATATGCAAGTAAGGTTCTTATACCTTCCAATCTTGCAACAAGAGAAAAAGTCTCACCATAATATATGCCTTCTTCTTGTAAATATCCTTTACACACCAATCTAGCTTTGTTTCTTGATACCTTACCATCTTCATTCAACTTATTCCTAAATACCCATTTTGTTCCAATCACATTTTTATCCTTAGGCCTAGGAGACTCCAGGTTTTGTTCTTCTCTATTTTTTCTATCTCTTTATTCATAGCCTCAATCCTATTTTCCAATGCATCTTTAACATTTCTAGGTTCAAAATCAACTACTAAACAAGTACCTTTTAGCTTACTTCTTGTCATAGTACCTTCTTATTTATTTCCAATAATTTGATCTGGTGCATGATGTCTTCTAACATAATTGGCCAATACAAGTTCTTTGCCTGTTGAATGAATTACACTATCTTCATTTTGAGTTTCAACTTCTAGCTCTGGTTGTTCTATCTAAATCTTGAGTCCTTTAGACTTGATAGGCATTGGCTCAGTAGCTTCAAACTGTGACTCAGTTCCATGTGACTCAGTTTGAACTTCTTGCAATTTGGTGACTCAGGAAGACTTGGGAGTAGAATTTTCCTAATCGATAGATGTGTGTAGCAATGTATCAGGTTCAATGTAAACAAATCTCCTATAATCTTCTGGTTCCTTTTTGCAAACTCATCAACTTTCACATGTGTACTTTCTATAATTTTGTGAGTAGACAAATTCAAACATCTATATGCCTTACTCTAGTAAGAATATCCTAAAAATATACCTTCATCACCTTTCACATGAAATTTTCCTTTTTTAGATTCTTTCAAGATGTAACATTTAAATATTAAATATGTTTCTTCAGGTATGGATAGAAAAACTATACATGTTTGCAAGAGGATAGAAAAAACATAATCCTTACATTCTATTATGAGTACCAATCATTGCAATTGGATATTGTACATGAGAGACTATTCATGTTTTTTTTGTTATTGCATTACTAAGAATTACATTGAGTGCATCGATCAAGGTTGTGGATATGTAGGTCTATGGACTTTGGTGCCACATTTTGCTATGAATACAAATAATCACTTGATGAAGATGAAAACTTTAATGGCATTTCTTTGATTTCTTTTGATTATAACCATATATCTAGACTAGTTCAATTTGGAAAGTAAAATTTTAAACATAATAAATTTATATATAAACATATTAAAGTCATAAAGAAATTTTAGAGCTCACAATATATATATATATATACATGATCTATTTTAAAATTGTGTGTACAGGCAAAATCTTTGCATTTATCATTGAGCCTAGAAATGTAGGAGTGAGTTACTATTTATTGCGCTACACTATTGAAAGGATGAAGTTAATTGAACTTGAAGAAAGTGATTTAATGTTATTCCCTATAGGTACATGTGAATTAAATTAACTAATTTAAATTATGAGTGTGTTTATATTTAAATGATGTTCAAATCCATTTGAAATCTATTGTTTGGTTTAGTTGTTTTAGAGGGAACATATCTCAAGCAACAAGAATTAGTGAAACATCGAATTCACTTTGTTGATTACCAACTAACAATAAAGTGCTTCAATATAGTTAGCATGTTATTGCTATGTCCATTTCTCTACATCTAGTTAAACATAAAGGTGGATGTCACAATTGGAGATTAGATATTGAGGACCAAGAGAGAATATTAAATGTTCTCCATGAGCATGTGGAATCACTGGACATCTATTTCTTATTTGTCAAACTTGAGCTTAAGATATTTCATATTTCTAGAATTTATTGTGATGTTTAATACTCATATTTATATTGTCACTTGCTTAAAGATATTTTATATATTTCATGTTTAATTTATTCCAATTCATACATGTACACATGTATATGTTCATTATATGTGCTTGGAGTGCATAGAACCACTTGGAACCCATTATATGTGTATAGTCAAGATTAATTTCATATTTGTAGAACTTACAAATAGATATTTCATATTTCATAGTTAATTTAATTCATTTCATACATGTACATACAATGTTCATACTTACATGTATAACTTGCATACTTATATTGAATACTTACATGTGTTCATTAAATGATATACTTATATATTCATACATTACATACATACATACTTGACATGTTCATTTGATCATCTAGAAGTTTAGCAGTTTATTTTTGTACTCTTAGCAATTTATTTGAGTACTTACATGTTCACATGGACAATAAAATAGAAACATGAATATATCACATTTAGCTTTAATTGAATAAATTTAACCGATCATGTATGTACACATATCTAACCACAAACTAAATATATGCATATCACATGGACCATAAACTAGAAACATTTAGATATATCATATTTCTCTCATAAATTGAGCCAATTATGTACACATCCAACCATAAACTAAATACATGTATATTGAACAATATAAAACTAGAAATGTATGTGTATATCATATTTCTAATCATAAATGAAATACATACATATAGATCATATCCTAAGGTCATGAACTAGAAACATAAATTCAATGGTTGAATAAATTTCAAACCAATCATGTGTTTAATAAAAATTGAATCATAAATAGATGTATGTATTTGGGAGTTTGCACACCTTTTGATTTGTCATGTGAACAACACAGGAGTACGCAACTCTATTTGAGCACATGGTGTCTACAACACTATTTTTCGTGTCACACCCTTTTAGGCTTATTCTCTGATCACCGCACTTACTTCTATGCTTAATGGAGGATAATCCATTTTTAGTGGACATGTGCTTGGTTTTATAACACTTCATGGTGCTAACTTCTATGCATTCTACAAGCTCTCTTAAGGCCTTTATATTCAGGCACTCCTAATGTACTCTTGTATCAAGTTATTGAATGCATTGTCATTCTGATCATACTATTTCTACTTTGGTCTACTGTGTGCTTGTGTTTGAGTTCTTGGTTCTTGGGTGAATTTTGCCCTTAGGAAAATTCTTACATGGTACAATAGAAAATTGGAGATTTTCTCATCACATAGCCATTTGAGACCTCTGGATTGCTTCATCACCTCAACTTTAATTCGGAGTGCTGTAGAAATTGGGAGCATCTAGAGCTAGATCTGACCTCACCATTATGTCCAGAATGCTGAACTGGTGAAAATCAACTATAAACTCACCTACCTTGGCCCAAAGTCGACCATGAGGAAATTTTTTTTTTCAAATAAGAACCTAGAGGCTTGATTTGCAATATGGGTATGGTCTTTTTTAGATCTGTGATTTAATTTATTTTTGGATCTGTCATTTTTCTCTATAATTTTCCATCATATTTTTTGAAAATTTATTTTGCTGTCAGGCACCCGACAAAGAAAAAAAATTTAATAGACCCGAGCAGTGACACCTCAAATTTGTCAATATTGGAGGTTTAGTTGTTGTCCCAGGAGGGTATACTATCTTTTGCTGCAGGTCTTACTTCGTATTTTTGGCAATGAGGCCAAAAAAATCTACGAGCTTCATATTTTGATGTAGCCCATTCAAAATTCGATGATAGACCTCAACACCAGTGGCCCAAGGCCCACGGTTGGCCAAACCTCCATCCACGGTGGCCCGCATATATTTGATTTAACATCTATGGATTCCTATTTAAAAAGAGTGCAAACCATATCCCCACTATCAATGTGGGATATTACCCACTAAACTAGCACACGTTGCTCTTTTGCTGCCCTTCGATGAAGCAGAATCTAGCACAAGGGCATTTTTTTATTCTGCATTGTCTTTCCCACCCCAGCAACCACTGCATCTTCTCGACGCCATTATTTTTTGGTTGATCTTTGACATGATGACTGTTCTTCCTGGCCATTGGATATCCTAATTTTGGCACACTTTTTTAACATATTTTGGGCAGTGATATTTGTTCACAGTTTTCCACCATATTTTTTAAAAACACCTACACTTTACCATTTCTCGGCGGGTTTTTTTTTTTGGCAACAATGTGGATTGGTGCGTCAGAGCCCCACATGAGACTTTCAAGCCCTCCACGTAGAACAAGTGATATTTTGCCACGTGGACCAGTGTCATCTACACAAATGGACCTGTCAGTCAGCTCGTATGCCCATTCAGCAACTGGGACTGCCAGATCACACATGGAACCCAATCACAATTGGAAGGGGTCAACTTTAGCATCAGTATAGGGAGACTTGAGTAGGTTTCTGGGCCACCATACATCTTCAAGACTGTACGATTATGTCCATGGGTACCTTACATGGCCTAGTAGTTGGGACCCATTATGCATCTTCGTCCCAGATTGTAAGCTTAAGGGCATTCCCCTAACTTGCACTTAAGGGGGGTGTTGGTGTAAATACACACTTTACTATTTACATTTACTTAAGTTTACCTAGGTTAATGCATTATTTTATTATTTTTATTTGTGAGACACTTGGGAGTTTGCACACCTTTTGAGTTGCCATGTTGACAATACAGGAGTATGTAACTCTATTTGAGCACATGGTGTCTACAACATTGTTTTGCGTGTCACACCCTTGTAGGCTTATCCTCTCATCACTGCACTTACTTCCATGCTTAATGGAGTATAGTCCATATTTGGTGGACATGTGCTTGGTTGTATGACACTTCATGGTGCTAACTTCTATTCATTCTAGAAGCTCTCCTGAGGCCTTTATATTCAGGAATTCCTAGTGTACTCTTGTATCAAGTTATTGAATGCATTGTCATTCTGATCATAATCTTTCTACTTTGGTCTACTGTGTGCTAGTGTTTGAGTTCTTGGTTCTTGGGTGAATTTTTCCCTTAGAAAAATTCTTATAGTCCTAAACTAGAGTCGTCCTATGCATAGGAATAGAATGACCCTCTTATTGAGAATCATGAGGATCATGTATCTATGGAGTATTAAATAAGCCCTAAAAATTAAAATATAACAATGTATTAGAAATGTATCTATGGGACCTGTATATATGTACACATGGGTTCTAGAGTTTCAAATTATATTTACATGTAGATATTTAAATTTAAATGCATTAATACAAGTGCACATGTATCTAATAAATTTAAAATTAATTTAAATTTCTATTATATAAAAAATTACCTAAGCACTAGTGGGTGTCACATCCATCATATTTGTACCCTTGTGAGTAGTAGGTGTCACATCAATAGCATCTCTCCTCCCTCTACAGTCAGAAACCACACTAGAAGAAGCATGCTCTACTACTTATACCAACAAAAGTATAACTCATTTGGGAATATGAGTATAGAATTATAAGTTTTTACACGGGAACTTGTTACTATAAAAATGAAACTTAAAAGAGGTATGTACTTGGGTCTAAGGAAAAGACAGTCATTAACGATGTGTACTAAGGTGTCATCAATAGAAACTTTTAAGAAAGCCTCTCTAGAGATTACAAACACTATGCATAAAATTTTATATGAAATAGTGGAGTAGAACTGACATTATTGTTTGAAATTGGAAACAAAAATTAGAGAGTCATCACTTGCTCAAATTATGCCTAAACTTAGCAGGACACAAATAGCTAAAATAGTAAATAAATATGCTATCAAATTTGTCCCAAAATATAGAGCCTTCAACATACTACAAAATAATATTGTAGATGTTGTGAAGAAGACCACTCAAATGTGGAAAATTATGTATGGGCTTTCTATAGTAAAAGAAGGAGAATAGGAGCCTATTGAGGTTAAGGATGATGAAGAAGATTAAAATGAGGGAGATATAGAAATTAAAGTAGATGAACATGCAATAGCTGAGGAAGAGCAGCAACAAGAATAGAGTGTACAAGATACACAATCACTAGATGCCAGCCCTCAACAAATAATGAGCGAGAATACTAAAAAAATTATAGTAAAGGATGTTTCTAATGTAACTACTCATAAAATCAATCCCTTAATAGAGGAAGATCTAAAAATGATACGCAATCAATCTACACTACAAAATAAATTGTGTGACAATTCTATGTTGCTGAGTGTAGATAAACTTTAGAAAATAGTGACTGACACTACAAGGGAAGAGGTGAAAACACAAGAACCACCTACCACCACCTCTCAAGTCAATAATGTACAACCTTTGGATAAAGTACTAGAAGTTACATCAGAAAAGGTTGATAATATTGAAGTAGATAAAGTGGAGATTAAGCCACTATCTATACATATAGTGAAATAGGTCAAATAGACTTATCTGCACATTCCAACACAAGTACAAGGTGCAATTCAAGGCATTATCGCAAAAAAGGGAAAACCTAAAAAGACTGAGTTGACACCAAAGCTAAAGGAGCAATCAACAATTTAATCCTTGGTAAATTTACTCAAATTTGGCACACCTTCCAATCACACGCTTTAGAAGCCAAGCATAGATGCAACACCTTTTCAATTTTCAGGGTCAAGTCCAAGTTCATCAAAGGCAAAAGAAGTGATATGATATGCAGATGGAAGCCTTGATGAAGAAATTATTTTTCCAATATATGATTATGCCATAGTGACAATAGAGTAGATGGGCATACTACAAGAAGCCCTTTCTAGAAAGAAGCATCAAGAATTGCTTAGAAGGAAGCATAGGTAGAAGTAAACATTAGTAGATATTAAAGACATCTTCCTAGATGTATTCAGTCTAGCAATCCTAGACGAAACCAAATTAGTGATTGAACAATTGACAAAAATAGTGGAAAAGGTAAGTGGATATTTGGTGGGAGTCTACAATGGAAGAAAAAATGGACTCTTTGTTGAAGAATAAGACATGAGATTTTGCAAATTGATTGCTTATAAAAGAGCTTTACATAATAAGTGGGTTTATAGGTTAAATGAAGTGGATGGATGTAAGAAAAGATTTAAGACTAGGTTATTTATAAAAGGATTTGAACAGAAAAAAGGTATTGATTTTGATGAGATAATTTCTCCTATTGTTAAAATGACTTCTATCCATACTATTTTAAGAATTGTTGCTACTAAAGATTTGCATTTAGAGTAGCTTGATGTTAAAACAACCTTTATTTCATGGTGATTTGGATGAATACATATATATTGTACAACCAAGAGGCTTTGCAATAAAAGGTAAGGAGAACATAGTGTGCAAGTTGAACAAAAGTTTATATGGCTTGAAGCAAGCACCTCGGCAATGGTATCTGAAATTTAATAGTTTTATGCATGAGCATGGATACAATAGGTGTCATCTAGATCATTGTGTTTATTTTAAGAGGTTAGATAATGATAGCTATATTATTTTATGTTTATATGTTGATGATATGCTCGTTGTTGGGTTTAACATGGACCAAATTAGGGAGCTCAAATGCCAATTAGCACATGCATTTTATATGAAGGATTTGGAGGCAGCAAAAAAAATCCTTGGTATGAAGATTTGTAGAGATAGGAAGAATAGGAAATTAATGCTATCTCAAGTTGATTATGTTGAGAAGGTGTTGCAACATTTCTCTATGGAGAATGCTAAAGCTGTCAGCACACCTTTACCTGGTCATTTGAAGTTGACAAAGGAGATGTGTCCCAACACATAAGAAGAGGAGCATAAGATGTCTGAGGTACCCTATTCTTCAGCTGTAGGAAGCTTGATATATGTTGTGGTATGTACTAGGCTAGAAATTGCACATGTATTGGGAGTCATTAGTAGGTATATGAGTCATCCAAGAATTGAGAATTGGAATGCAGACAAATGGATTCTAAGATATTTGAGAAGAACATCGAATAAGTGTTTACACTTTGGGGGCTCTACTACTAGTTTACAAGGCTATGTTCACTTAGATTTGGTAGGGTATATTGATACCAAGTGGAGTACTATAGGTTCTATCGTTACTATTGATGGAGTAGTTGTGACTTGGGTTTCTAGGTGATAGAAGGTTAATATTTTATCGACTATAGAAGTATAGTATGTTTCTACTACTGAGGCAGCCAAGAAAATGATATGGCTTTAGTTCTCCTTGGAAGAATTGGGACATCCTTAGAAGGATAATTATTTGTTTACAAATAGTCAGAGTGTCATCAACTTGTAAAGAATTTAGCTCTACATTCAAAGATAAATACATATAGTTGTGGTACCATTTCATTTGATCAGTTTTGGAGGATAGACAGTTAAAGCTAGACAAGATACATACATATGAAAATCTAGTAGATATGATTACCAAGGTAGTAACAAGGGAGAAGTTGAATTCCTCTTCAGCTTTGGTTCATATTCTAGACTAAACATGAATACAAGCTCAATAGAGTCTAGAACGGTTTGATCTAGAGGGAGCCCCATGTGGTAGTGATATTACTCTAGGATCAATCTTCAGGTGAGAGATTGTTGACTAGTGTGGAATCTAATTAGTCCCCAAGTGGGGGATAGTTATTTTGTGGTGACTGATCAAGGAAATACTATACGTCATAAATTCTTTGGGGTTTGGGGTGGCACCCCAAAAAAAAATTTTGGGAGGTGGCCGATGTATGGCCCACATATGGCCACATTTTGTAACCCTAAAGTAGCATAAAATTACTTTTAGTAAAGGGCTTAGGGTTAGGGATTTTTTCATAGTGGTGATGTAAAATTGGTTCTTGTGGTGTTATTGAGCTATAAGGGATTACAGATTGTAATTAGGTTGTAATCACTGGATTGTAATAATATTAGACTTGGTGTTTGGTGAACGTAGCAAGGGATTGGGTGAACCACATTAAATCTTGGTGTATTGTTCTCTTTTCTGTGTGATCTACTAATTTTTTATATTGTTTATATTTGTATGTAATTTTTATTTCTATCCATGGTTTAATCCTAATAGTTTCCTTGCTGAAGAGATAGTATCCTTTTCCTTGTATGAAAATGCATCTCCTTTTAGAAGAGAAGCTAAGGAAGCATATATTAAAGCACAATTTTAGTAGGACCTAAAGCCAATGGGGAGGAAGCTTCATCTAATGAAACCTAAGTAGTAGTAGTTGAGATGATATTAGCCTCAAAAGGCTTAAGCTGCATCCTAGATACCAGTGTGCTTCCTAAACACAGTTTTGAATGAGACAAGAAGTGAGTGTAGGACAATTATCCCCTAGTGACTCCTTAAAGATGAGACATAATAGAAATGAGTTGAGCATCAAGTGAAGCTACACAATGCCAATTTGAAGAATGGTAATTTTCTATATTTGTTTATCTTTTTTTTTTTTGTTAAATAGTTAGCTTATTCAATTAATTTTTTTATTTTTTATCCATAAATATTTAGCTAATTTTAGTACCTACCACTAGGTATCTAGTACCATTATAGATTTAAAAATATTAATCCATTTTTAACTAGTGATTAAAAAATATATTCTTTCTCATATTTTATATTTATTTTATCACTATCAAATTTTTCTAAATGTTATTTAAGCTTGTAATTTTTTTTTATTTCTTTTATTTTTTCGTGTTTTTAAACTACATTATGATTGGTATGTAGATTTGAAGTGTTAGAGAGGAAGATTAAGAATTGCAAGATGTAGGTGTGTGTGTGTGTGTGTGTGTGTGTGTAATTTTAAAAATTGACAATAGTTATCAAACAAAATAAGAAAATTTATGTCATACTATTTTACAATTTAATATTTTATAAACTAATTATAAGTTTTATAGCATGGTTATATTAATTTTTTTTTCTTACTCTTTATTATTATAAACAATAGTTAATGTAAAATAAGGCACTACATTTATTATTGGTTATATTTTAATATATAATATAAGATTATATATAGTTAATGTTTAAAAGTCAACATATAACATTGCATATACTTCTTGTCTTGGGGGATGTCAATCCTTGAGAGAATGGAAGAATGTTTGGAACCATTGGATCTTGCCAAGGATGAATTTCTTTTGGTGGATAACTCTACATGAGGTAATCCTCATGATTGATAATATGCAAAGTAGAGGATTCAAGCTGGCCAACTAATGTGTGTTATGTTAAAATGCAATAGAGTCAATTCAACACCTCCTCATGCATTGTCCCTTTTCTACAAAGGTTTGGAGGAAGATTTTCTCTATGTGGAAGATTCAATGGTGCTCTAGTGAGAAACCCCCATCAGTTTGTTAACTAGGATGGTCCCTCTAATCACCTATACCTCAAAACCTTCTAAAGAGTCATCCCCCATAAGTATCATGGAAAATTTGGAAGGAATGAAGCAACCACATATTTTGGGCAAAAGCTACTTCTAGGATGGTGGTGGCTTAGAAAGTGGCTAGCCTCCTAAAAGAATATAGTGGGATCTAGCATTAGAAACCCCCCTGAACCCCATGAGAGACCAAGATATGAGAATGGTTAAATCTTGGGACTTTATTCTAAAGGTGGAAAGATTCAAAAAATCTAAAGTTGTTTCCAGAGGTTAAATGATTTTGCGCACTCCCACCTCCGCCAAGCTTAGATGAAACTCAATTTTGATGGCTTTGACATTGCTAAAAGGACTATGATTGGTGTGTTGACTAGAATAATACTTGTAAGGTAGTGGTTGCCTATGCTGGGAGCTATGGAGGGGGATCAAAAAATTAAGCAAAAGCTTTGACCATTCTATGGGGAATTAGGATAGAGAGAGTTAGAACAATTAATAGACTAGCTATTGAGGGAGATTCTATGTTAATTATCAAAGTTGTGAAGGATGAAGGTTAGGGTAGCTAGAAGATAAAATAGACAATAAAGGAAATCTTAATATTGTTGAATGGGCTTCTTGAAGTCCACATGGACCACATCTATCTAGAAGGGAACAAAGTTGTGGATGATCTAGCCAAAATTAATCATGAAGTGGAAGGAATAAAGGAACAAGATGATGTTATCCAAGCTCCACCATCCACAAAAATGATGGTGGAAAGTGAATGTGATCTTTCAAATGTAATATAATGAAGTACAACAAGTGGTGTATTAGTGTGGATCCAGGTGGGTGAGAGAACCCAAAAAATTACTATAAAATCTAGAATATTTGGAAATATTTTGTGTTTATTTATATTTAGGGGATGTTGATGCAAACTAAGGATTTAGAGATTGAACTAGGAGAAGACATGGGTACCAAAAACTGCATTAAACTAGATAATATTAAGGACTATATTAGGGGTAGTGAGTTGGCATGGGTTTATTTGCAAAAAGGTGGTTTCTAATCATTCATGGAAGGAATTACAAGGTATGATGAGCATGTGTCCCTATAATTTGTCAACACCTGGAATAATAGCAAGGTAAACATTAATGGGGTGGTATTCAAAATAATAGAGGAGTTTGGCATAAAAGTTGGTGGGTTATCTCTCAAGGGCAAGAGTTGGCATAAGCAGGCTGGGGTTTCTAATAATATGAGCTTGTGGAAATTCTTCAATCTAAAACAAGATCGTATTCATATGTGGAGTCATTTTTTGTGGGAGGACCTATCCAAACCATGGGACATAGTGTGATATGTCATTATGTGCTATGTCACACTCAAAGATTGGTTCCAGGTGTTGTATAACTATGACTTTCTTAGTTTAAACCATTTCACAACCTAATTTTCTTCTAACACCTTAGTTTTCATTTGATGGAGAATAGTGTGTTTAATGCTATGAAAAAGAGGGTGGAAGGAAGACCCTTTTATACCCTCTACCATGCCTTCATGTTTAACATTTATAAATTCCAAGTCACCCTCAACCTGCCTCTTCTTGTTAACCCCCTTGTCACTATTACTCCCCAAGTCTGCATGGACCCTAGCCCTTGCTCTATCTTGAAGAAGTTGGACAAGAATCGCTTGAGCTATAGGAAAAACATCAACATTATTGACTATAATACTAATACTAGATAGAGTAATAAAGTTGCAAGAAGGTCCAACAAATGACTTAAATTGGAAAAAATAAGACACCCCCAAAATAGGAGATGAGTTATGAGTCCATAAAGAGTAAAAGGAGATCCACCAAGAGGAATAGTAAGGTTATTCATCCTAGCTCTTGGGGAAAGGCTGTTCCAAGACATTCGCACATTTTGGATACCCTAGAAGCCAACCAATCTTTGGATAAAAGCTTGGGGGAAGGTATCACATCCCCTTTGAAGAACATTACTAAGGGTGGGGAGAAGAAGGTGTGTCATAGCCATGGGTAGGATCAAAGTAAAACCTAGTTGGACAAGTTGGAGAAACCAATGCATGAGTTGGCTGACAATCAGGAAGCTTGTGCCAAAAGGTTTAAAGCCTTGTTGAGTTCTCTACTATATTCATGCATTCAATGACCAAAACTCTGTACTTTCTATAGTTGAACAATGATGACAAGGACATGAGAAAAGAGATTGATACCACTCGCTCCCTTTATAGCTTCCTAGTAGTTGATTGGCTCAAGACTCTACTGCAGAAACTAGTCAAGGAAGAGGTAGAGAAACCAATGATGGAGAATCACAATGAAAAGGAAAGTAGGAGGAGGACCTAGTGGAGGAGGGGAACTATCTCCAATGCTTTCTTTTCTTTTTCTTTTTATAATGTTATGATTAACTCTTAACTCTATGCCCTATGTGACATGTTTGGTTAATGTAATCATTTTAATTGCAACGCTTCTAATCTCTAATGTTGGATTGTTTTTGGGCATAGTATGTATGTTAAGGGTAGTATGGTTCATATTGATATTTTGAAGTATAATGTTATGGTGTTAACTGTTACGATGTTTTTGATGTCCATAAAAGGGATTGGTTAGATAAAAGGGAGTAACTACCTACTGGTCTCTAGCCTTCTATACTATGGGGTTAGGCCCCTTTTTGGTTGCTATCTAAATACATAAAAAAAAGAATTACATAGAAACTAAAATTAAAAATTATATTTCTAATTGAACTAATATACAAGTATAAACTATATATTCAACCTAATCTAACCTTAAACTAAGTTTAAACATAATTCTAATTAACATTCAATTTTTTTCTTCATTAAATTTATAATTAATGATAAAAATATATAAATTAATTAAAGTAATTATAAACTTTTAATTTTAAATATTAAATAAATATGATAAATAGAGTAAATTCAATTTAATTATGTTATAATTTTTAATATAATTAGGTATAGTAGAAATTAATTTAATAATATAGAGATATAAATAAGTTAAATAATAATATGAAGTATAATTTAATATACTAAGAAAGCTAAAAATTAAAATAAATTAAAATTTTCAATTAAACACTGAAATTAATTATGAATGCTTCTTAAAAATTGACATTCTATCATAAAAATTTTAAGAATGCTTTTAAAATATTTACATTGTAATCTAAAATTTAACAATGTATCGTTAAAAATTAATGATTCTTTTAAAAAATTAAATTTTTATAATGAATGATTGTTTGTAATATAAAATTTAAAATTTCTATGCATTCTAAAAAGTCACATAACGGATAGTGATTTCTTGTACCTCAACCGTATGATCCCTATAAAAATCTTGAGTTGTTATTGGTTGAAATAAGAAGAAATAATCACAGATTAATGAAAAATGAATGAAAATCAACTATCTAATCAACACAACTAATATTCATATTGGAGTAATTGATTGATTTTAGAATATAAGTACAATTTATTTCAAGGATATGAAACATTAAATTTATAAGAACTCACACAATAATAGAAACAGGAAATGCATAGATCTTTAATCAATAATTGAATAATAACAAATGTCAAGAAGTGACTTGTTGTATATAATATTTAAAATTTAAAATGAAAATATTTAACTAGAACTAATTATATTATAAATTTAATTATAAAAAAAAATATTATACATTTATTCCAAATGACTTACTATACAAATTAAAATTACTTTTTATTTTAGAAAATTAATAAATAAATAATGTTTCTTTGCAAATATATGATCTTAAAAAAAAGTATTTATAATAGGTGGAAATTAATTTACTAATTAGACAAAGTGATTCTAATGCCTAGATGCTACTTAAATTCATATTTGTAATAATTTTATGAGAAATATTTGCATACATATATTACCTACCAAAACTATTTCTTTTAATAAAAATAAAAAAAACATTGATTCTAAATTATAAAATAATATATATTTGATATTATTATCTAAAATATTTTATTCTGATAAATTATGTAAAATATTATAATCTTCAAACCAATCTTGAAATAATCTTACAAAAATATTTTTCAAACTGAATTTCTAAATTCACACACAAATCATTCTAATTTTTTTATATTAATTTAGAATGTTTCAAAAACTAAGAGGCTCTAAAATGATGTATTTTTTCTAAAACTACTAAATACTATAGTTTGTTATATTTTTCCTATTTTGGTCTCCCTTTCCATCTTTATTTAAATGATCAATTTTGTCATTGCCATCTTTTTTTCCCTTTCTATCTTTGTATTATAGAAAGTGTAATTATACATATAGATAAAATAATTTTAATTACAAATGATAAAATATAAAATTTAATATTATTTTAATATTATTATGAAAAACATAACGAGAATAATAAATAAGTGATACAATATCTTTGATTAGGATATTTTATATTACATTTAAATAAGTTAATTGAAAATAATTAAAAAGTTATCAATTATTTAATTCAAATATTTTTAAAAATAAATAATTATTTTATCTTATTATTTTTCGTTATTAAAAAAATGCAACCTATAAGCTTAAATTCAATAGCCATCTTTATGTGCTTCTTTTCTTAGCTTGGATTTTTAAATTAGTTGTAGTTTAGTTCTAATAGTTGCATAGATTTGGAAGATTATCCATATTCTTTGATAATGATTAATTCTATTGTCTATGCATTGTGGTAAATATATTAGCCATACCTATTAAATGGATTTGGTGGATAAAAAATGAATTTATAATTTGATGGTTGCTTTTAGCCAATTTTTAGTCTTCAATTAAAAATAGAGGTGCTCCATTATTTACTAAATTAACTAGTATTATAAATTTATTGAAACTTAATCATGTTTGAAACATATATTATAATATTTTATATAAGTGAAAATAAGAAAAATAAATAAAATTTATTTAATTAAAAAATATTACAAAATTAGATGAATGTAATATTGATATAAATAAATAATGATTTCATAGTAGATTATAATAAGTGTTAGGCTCTTCAACTTAATAAAAGGTTTCTTAAATTGATCAAAAATGGTTTTATATATGAAAATTATAAATTCATATAAAAAATAACATTTTTCAAACTTCAAATTTGGAAGTTTCAAAAAATAGAAAAAGTCTTTAAAAAATGTGGGAGCCAATAGGAAATGATGATAATGTTCTATATATAACAAGAGAGTGTTTCATTTCTTGCAACGGTCTCTACCCAAGAAAAGAGTGTTTAATTCATTTTTGCATTGTGAGAAACAATGGTTCGTGTAGGAAATTGTAAAAGTTCTATAGAAAACAACAGATGGTTTCTAGTCATCAGAAACGTTGGTTGCCGGTTGGGCTAGGGTTTTTCCCCTAGCCTATTCTTGGTGTTTGATCTTTACTATTTTTCTGTTATGTTTGGATTGCTAGCTACTAGACATAATTTGTGTCGATGTTTTTGGAGATCTTCTGCAGTCAATTTTGGATTGGGGTTTTATTGTTTGCATGACAGGGCCTTGGATTTCTTCTCCGTTGGTGAGAACAGATGGTTCTTCTGCAACTATGCATGCAATGCGATCTGAAGCGTTTTATTCAGGGGAGAGCTCCAAGCTGAAAAAAGTTAATGGTTGTTTTCTGCATATCCATGATCGCCCTGTTCTGGTTATTCCTCCAACGAATGTAATGGAGGACATTGATTATTGGACCAAGCATTCTTTGATATGCAAATTTCTTGGAATCTCGATTTCCCTATCCTCTCTTGAGGCATGGATCTGCCGCTCTTGGCAGGTGGAAGGCGATATGGAGATTATGTTGGCAGGGAATAGTTATTTTTTTGTTGTATTCTCTTGCATGTTTGATCATGATCATGTTTTTGAAGGAGGCCCTTATTTCTACAACCATGTGAGGTTATTTATCAAACCTTGGCATTCAGGTTTTAATTCTGCTAAGGATCTCCCTTCAACAATGCCAGTTTGCGTTCACTTTCCTTGTCTTCCCTTGGAATTTTGGCATGAAGACATCCTTCAACAAATTGCTTCTTTGTTGGGGAAGTCAGCTGCGATCGCACATCAATCCCTCGATAAAAAGGTTATTTCTTATGCTAGAATTTGTGTTGAAATTAATTTGAATAACCCATTACCAGATTCTTTGGAAATTTTTTTGGGGGACTCTTCTTGGGTGCAACAGTTAGATTATGAATCCCTCCCTTTCCATTGCCGAATTTGTCATGAGTATGGTCATTTACTGCGGTAGTGCCCCCATAACTTGAGTTTCAAAGGAGTGGATCGTTCTACAGCTGGCAATGCTGGTGATTTGGCAGGTACTACAGGGAAAGGACAATCTCAAATGGTTAGTACTACCAAGGCGATGAATCCACAAGATGCTACAAGTAAGGGTAAGGCTCAAATGCAGGATAAGGATGGATTTACCCCTGTTCACCCTCGAGCTAAGGGATGTGGTCAAAAGAGGCCTTTGAAAGAAAGATTATTTGATTCAGGTTTTAACCGCTTTGAGGTGCTGGATAGTATGGTTCTAGAGGAGGGTATTCCTCCTCCTATCTCTTATGATCCAATTTGCCCAGATGAGAGATCTGTTCCTAATGATGCTTGTGGGGCATCTCAAGTTGTAGTATATCAGAACTGTGAGGTTCTTGTAGCTCGTGTGACAAAGGCTCTGGTGACTCCTACAGTGTTGGAAGATAATGATGTTGTTTTGGCTAACTTGGTTAAGGATGTGCTACCATCAGGTAAGGGCAAGGGATCTCCTCTCTCCCTAGGGTTGCTACCTCGACCCTTTAAGCGGGCTTCTTCTACTCCCCCTCTAAGGAGTGGGCGCAAAATAGACCAAGAGAAGATTAAACTCACAAGAGATATATTGATTGAGTCTGGTTTAGTGAAACCTTTGGATTCTCATTTTCCTAATTCTACCCAATGATGATGGTTTTTGTATCCAAGAGACTGAGCTCTCTATGGAGTCTATGGTCCAACATGCCTCTATTATTTGGTCTTGTGGCCAATGCCAGTGTGTTGGGGCAATAGGAAGTGCTGGTGGCTTAGCTATATTTTGGGATCCTCAAAAAAATTCTCCTCTTGGCTGGATGTCTTCTTGCTCAGCTCTCTCTATGGTAGCTTCTGCTCTAGACTCAAGAGAGGTAATCATGGTTACTAATGTGTATGCAACTGTTGATCTTGTGGGAAAGGAGGAACTTTGGAAACATATTCAATATGTTAGAAATTGTCATCCTTATCATCCTTGGATGTTAGCAGGGGACTTCAATTCATTTTTAAGTCTGGAAGAGAAGCATCGTGGTTTGGCTAGATTGGGGCCTTCTTCTGCTCTTCTTCAGAAACACATATATCTTTTGTATCTCTCTGATGTTAAGCCTTCTAATGGCCTCTATACCTAGAATAATCGCAGGACTGGTGTTGCTGCTATCTCATAACGTCTGGATAGATTTCATGTTTCTTGCTTCTGGCTTAGTGGCACCCTTACTATCTCTTCAGAAATCCTTGATTGGAGGGGTTCAGATCATTGGCCAATCAAATTTTCTGCTATAGGGGCTTATGTTCTGAAGCATCCTCCATTTAAGTTCCAGTTGATGTGTCTTCGTGACTCCTCTCTTCATGATTTTGTTTTCTGTTGGTGGAAAGATGGTGCTCCTGCATATGGTACTGCAATGTTCTCATTTTCTAAAAGGCTTCAATATGTTAAAAGGTAGCTCAATATATGGAATAGGGAATTCTTTGGGAACCTTCACTTTATGAAGAGGCTTGCTCAAGAAAATATTGATGTCATCACAAGGGAGATTAGAGATCAAGGTTTCTCAGAGGATCTTGGCCAGGCTGAATCCCTTGCTTCTAGAGCTCTAGAAGAATGGGAACTTCGAGAGGAAATTTTTTGGAAGCAAAAAGCTCGAGTTGATTGGCACCAGGAAGGTGATCGAAACACTGCCTTTTTCCATAAAACAGTGTAATCTCGCCAAAATCAGAGCACTATCTCTTCTTTGGTTAATTCTCAAGGTATCCAACTGAATTCCTTGCCAGCTTTGTTCTAGGAGGCTATTTTGTACTTCTCTACCCTCTTCTCTGAGGACTCTCCTCCTACTGATAATGAAGAAAATATTATTTTGTCATGTATTCCATCCCTTATCACTCAGGAAATGAATGATTATCTCATGCGTCCTATCTTTTTGGAAGAGTTGGAGGAGGTGGTCTTTGGCATGCCTAAGGGGAAGGCTCCTAGTCCTAATGGCTTTCCAATTGAATTCTTTCAAGAATTTTGGGACATCATTAATCATGATTTGTTGGAGGTGGTTAAAGAATCCTATGCTAGCAAGCAGATGCTTCGAGCTTTGAACTCTACATTCTTGACTCTTATTCCTAAGAGAGAGGGTGCTAATCAATTGGAGTTTTTTAGACCAATTGCCTTATTTAATGTGGTTTACAAAGTTATTACTAAGCTGATTGATGAGAGACTGAAAAGGTGGCTTCCCATTATTATCTTAGAAGAACAAGGTGGTTTTTTTGTTGGCAGACAAATTTTGGATGGGGTGGTTATTGCTACTGAGGCTATTCACTCTATGGCTACTTCAAGGGAGAGAGCCATGTTTGTTAAGTTGGATATGGCTAAGGCTTACGATAGAGTTAAATGGAGCTTCCTAAGGACTATTCTTCTTTCTTTTGGATTTAGCTCTGACTAGGTGAGTTGGATTATGAGTTGTGTTACTTCCGTCTCTTTTTCTGTTCTTATTAATGGTCAACCTTCACAACTATTTGGTGCTTCTAGAGGCCTCCGCCAGGGTGACCCTCTCTCCCCATATCTATTCATCATCATGGCTGAAGGCTTGGGCAGATTCATTAAGCATCATGTGTCCCATAATTCTATTCAAGGCTAGCGGTGGGGTAATGGCTTACCTTCTCTTTCCCATCTTCAATTTGTTGATGATTCTGCTCTTGCCGGTCTTGCTAGGATCAAAGAAGTTGAAGCCTTTTGACATGCTTCGGACATTTATTTGGCAGCTTCAGGCCAGAAAGTTAATGAGAACAAATCTTTCATTTACTTTTTTAACACTCTCCTGATTCTATTCAGCACAGGATTGTTGGTATCCTACGGTTTCAGATAGGTTCACTTCCTTTGACTTATCTTGGCATTCCTATTTCTGTTTCTAGGCAGCCACATCTCTTCTGGAAAAATTTGATTACCAAGCTTCAGGATAAGGTAAATCATTGGACTCATAGATGGCTTTCTACTACTGCCCGGGTTACTCTTCTTGAAGCTTTTATCCAAGCTCTTCCTACTTATAGAAGCATGGTTCATGCTGCACCTATTTACTTTCTCAAGGAGTTTGATGCTCTTTCTCGACAATTCCTTTGGATTGGTAATTTGTGTAGTACTAAATGGAGCTTGGTTAATTGGGCAACTATTTGTAGGCCTAAAAAGGAGGGTGGTCTTGATCTTCGATCTGCTCTATTGAGTAGTCAAGCTTTGGCTGCTAAACTTTATTGGCGATGGTGCTTTGGACAACATCAACTTTGGGCTCGTATTATCACTCATAAATATTTTCATGGTGCTGATCCTTGCTCTATTTCTGCACTTCCTCTTGAAGGTTGTGGCTCAATGGTTTGGCATACTTTGAAGACAGGTGCGATGTTGGTGAAGAGGGGTCTGTTTTGGATATGTAAAGGAGATTCTCAGGCTTTGTTTTGGTCTAATGCTTGAGATGGATTCCCTTCCATTTTATCCATATACCCTCATCTTCAGCCTCTTTGTGACTCTTTTCTTGCCACTGGATGGGATAAAGTGGCTCATTATAAGACTCCTTATCAATTGGGACCTGTTGTTGGTTACAGATGGAAGCATTGCTCTGATTGGCCTCCTGGCGGTACAAACATGGATCATCAGGAGCTTTCTCAAATTCTGGCCTCTAGAGAGTTTTCTTCTTTGCTTGGTCCAGATGTTTTGGCTTGGGGCAGTGCCTTGTCTAGTAAACACCTTGGGTATCAGGAGATAACTAGACAATTATTTGCGGATGCTGAGGTCCCTTGGTGGAAGCAAGTTTGGAATAAAGTTTCTTGGTCCAAGTGCAATTTTTTCATGTGGCTAGTGGCTCACAACCATTGTCTTACCTGGGATAATCTTTGTAAACGTGGATTTCAGGGCCCCTCTTATTGTGTTTTGTGAGGTAATGGCGAGGAGTCTGTCTCCCATCTGTTCTTCCATTGCTCCTATTCTACTTAGATATGGCACCTTTGGTGGAGTGCTTGGGGTTGCTCTTGTCGGCATGCTTCCTCTTTGCCTGAGTTCTGGGCCTGCTTGGGTAGTGCTCCCTCCAAGTCTTTTTCTCTCCATGCTGCTTGGATTGCTGGCCCATCTTTCATGCTTTGGCATATCTAGTTGGAGAGGAATCGTCGCATATTCCAAGATGTTCGGCTTGGTGTTTTGCATCTTTGGTGGAAAATATAACATTCTCTTTAGGAAACTAATCTTGTGAAGTGTGAGCTTGATGGGGGTATGGATCCAGTTGATCTTGCTATCTATAATCACCTCAATTTTCATTTGCAGGATGGGGTTGCAGCTCATAGGTTTCCTTCTATGTCTAGGCAGCTTCACCATTAGAGGAAGGGTCAGGTTAACTGGGATAGGCACTGGACTCCTCCTCCCTGTGGAGTTTTGAAAATTAACACTGATGGTTCTTCCCGTGGGAATCCTGGTCTGGCTGGTATTGGCAGAGTGGCTCGTTGTAGTTCTGGGGATGTTAAATTTTTCTTCTCAGTTCATAATGGTGATTATACTAACAATCTCGTGGAAGCTCAGACTATTTTATATGCTGTGGAACAGTGTTGCTTGCGGGGATGGAGTAAGATTATTTGTGAGTCTGATTCCCAGGTGGTGCTGAACATGCTTTCTTCGCAAGAGCTTGAGGATGTTAGTTGGCAGTTGGCCACTATTATTAAGTAGATTCTTTTCTTCTATTCCTCTTTTTAGTTCATTAGGTTCATGTATATTCCTCATGAATGGAATAGAACTACTGATTGTTTAGCCAAATGGGCTTCTAGTCATGATCCGGGTTGGAATATTAGGGATAGGGGGCAACTGTCCTTTGAGATGGTGCAAGAATTTGATGATCTTGTTGCTTAGGATCAAGCTCCTTGTTGAGCTCTCCTTGTTGTATTCCTTTCTGTCTTAATAAATTTTTACCCCTCTTTTTGTACAACAATGGTTTGCAGGGCTGAAAATAAACCATTGGAGAAACTCCCAAGCCCTTCTAGGGTTGTTCAGAAGGCCCCTGCAATGAAGAGGAAGAAGAAAAGAGTTGAGACATGGGAAACTTACATATACAAGGTTCTTCAGGATGTTAATAGGTGCCTTCCACTCAAAGAGAAAAAGAAGAAAAAGAAAGAGCGTAAAGGAAAAAAGTCTAAAAGTAAAAAGGGTAAAGAAGTAGAGGGAGAGGAAGAGGTAGAGGTAGAAAAGGAAACAAGTGTTGAAATGAATATTTCAAAAAAGGCCATGGGTATAATCAACTCATTTGTAACAGATCTTTTCAAAAAATTAGCTAAAGAGGCTTTGATGTTAAACAAGAGTGCAAAGAGGGAAACATTTACATCATGGCCTATTCAGAAGGTTGTTAGACCGGTCCTTCCTTATGAGCTCGGTGAGTGTGCTGAGATAGTGGCTATAACGTCGTAAACAAGTTTTCCTTTTGTACTCCTGATGCCCCTGATGCCCATTTACATCAAACCTTTTTAGGTTATGTCAACCTTTTGCTATAATGGTAGTTTAGGAGTTTCAATAAGAATTAGTTAAAGGAATCATTTTACTGTTGTAATAGGAAAGGAAAGGGGCTTTTGTAATATAATAGGATTATATGTTTTTGGCAGTCTTTAAGCCGAGAGGCTTTCTATAGTGGAAGCATTCATCAATGTAAATTTTTTGACATTTTCATTAAATTAAATGGTCGTTTGCATGTCTTGCAACATGAAATAATTATATATTATAAAGAACTATTGCATTTGTTAATGGCTACAATTCAAAGAATAGTCTGGATAGATTAGTGTGTGAGTTGTATCATTTCCATCTCTATCATGCGGCACCATAGATCACTTCACTTCTTTGATGGAGACCTAAAATTCTTGTTGAATGGTACAACTCATAATCCTACGATGTTTAAAAGAAAATCTTTCCAGTGAGGCTACAAAGGAGGAGGGTAAAGGTGTGGAAAACACATCAAACAATGAAAAATTGATCAAGAAATGGTGAATTTCCCCCCTCTTCCATGGAATTTCATATGCAAATTATTGTCCTTGTATTTTTTTTTTGTCTTCTATTACTAACACCTATAGTCATCTCTATCTCTATCATACAGTGCTTTATGTCACTTCATTGTCTCTTTTGAAATTCTCTATCATGGCCAAAGAAAAAAGAGTGATTTCAAGCATTTTACAGAACCTGAGCCTTATTTTAAATCGTCGATCATCAATGTCAGTCGTCCTTCTCATATGATAAAAATGCATGTCAGTTTTATTTCTTGGAAAGTGTTTCCATTCACGTTTCATGAAAAATTTAGGGTTGCAGGGGGTAATTATATTTTTGCCAGGTATGTTATGATCCTCTTGATAGGGTACACAGTAACGTCAAATTCAGCGCTAAAATTGAACCTTTATACAATGATTCATTGCACAACATATTAATTAATAGCTTGGGTTCTAGACATAATCTATAGAATGGAACAATTAGTATCAAAAGAAGATGAAAAGATACAATCCAACTGAATTAGTAGCAACAAAAATTTTGGTGCTAGTAAGGTAGTGTAAAATATTGGGGCCTCGTTTGCTATTTGGGTCAGAGGATTTATTTATTTTTAATTTATTTTAGAGTTCAAATTGGCAATTCCTCTTTCCTTCTTTATAAATTGTCCAAATAAATCAAAATAAAGATGAGAGACATTTGATTATTTTTTTCTAAAGTTTGGAAGTATGTTCCTCTTCATGTATTTTTAAGTAGAAATTAATAATAAATTTTTTTGATATCTATTTTAATTATCAATTTTATGAAGAGTTTAGAATTTAATTACTATAATAACAATTTAGTAAACATTAAACATTTAAAGATCTCACTTTTCAATAAAATATTTCTATACTGACAAAATGCATTTTTATTTAGAAATTTCTAATTTTTACATTTTTCTAATGAAAAATATTTATGTGAACTATATTAAAAAGTTGAAATATTCTAAAGGCACAAAGTAAATATATAGAAACTTCCTACTTTTCTAATTGAAAATAAAAGATGTTTAGAAATAGTTAAAACTTCTAAAAAGTGTCATTTCATATATATAGTTTGAAAAGTGTATAGAATAATTTTAAAAGTACATAGAAAACTAAGATGTTTCTATATTTTTCAATTGGATGATGTAGCTTAGTTACAAATACTTAAATAAACTAAGATTATGATTTTTTTTTCCATATTTCTAATAATATAAACTCAAAGATGGTTAGCATAACTAAATTTTGATAAAGTAATTAAATAATAAGATTCAGACTATAATAAAATAATAAAATTACAATTGATTTTAATTTGAACAAAATGGTAGATATTATAAAAAATTTTAAAATAAGATTAAAATATATAAATTTGGAAAAATATTAAATTAATGAAGGTAAACATATAAAATTAAAATCAAAAGAATGTTATGAGAAAATTTTCTATACAATTAAAATCAATCTTATGAATTCATTTTAAACATATGCATATAGTGAAATTTTAAAAGGTGTGTGTGTGTGTGTGTGTGTGTGTGTGTGTGTGTGTGTGTGTGTGTGTGTGTGTGTGTGTGTGTGTGTGTGTGTGTTTGTGTGTGTGTGTGTGTGTGTGTGTGTGTGTGTTTGTGTGTGTGTGTGTGTTTGTGTGTGTGTGTGTGTGTGTGTGTGTGTGTGTGTGTGTGTGTGTGTGTGTGTGAGAGAGAGAGAGAGAGAGAGAGAGAGAGAGATGCATGAAACAAATAGAGAAGATAATAATAATAGGAGGGGTCGTGATAGAGAGGGTATGAAGGCATGAGAGACATAAGGTACACATTAGCATGAGATAGGTGGAAATAGGAGAAAGGGAGGAATGTGGGAAGGTATGAGGTAGAAAGAGACAACTTCATAGGGGATAGAGATGAGGTAGAGAGAAAGACAATAATTAAGGCATCGAATAGAGAGAGATGGACTATAGGGGATGGATGATAATTAGGGTGAGAGAGAGAGAGAGAGAGAGAGAGAGAGAGAGAGAGAGAGAGAGAGAGAGAGGACATATGTGTGAGAGTGACAAAAAGGGATAAATAGTAATTAGGGAATGAAATGTTAAGTAGGTGTGGGAAAAAAGAGAAAGATAAAAGAGGTAAAGAGATGAGGTAGAAAGAGACAACATGGTGGGGGAGAGAGATGAGCTGGAGAGAAAGAGAGTAATTAGGGAATCACATGGATGTATTTGGGTATGGGGAAGGGAGGGAAGAAGAGAGAGAAGGGGTTGGAGGGAGGGAGAGAGAGAGAGAGAGAGAGAGAGAGAGAGAGAGAGAGAGAGAGAGAGGGTAACACTTTGTGAGAGGAGAGAGATGATAGAGTGGAAGAGAGTAGTTAGTAATTAGGGGGAAGAGATAAAGAGAGAGAAGAGAAAGAGGGTTTGAAATATGGGCTATATATGGTAATTAGGGGGAGGATATAGTGAGAGTGAGATGGATATGAAAGAAAGGGAGAAGGTGAGAGATAAGGTAGAGAGAAAGTGAAACATAAAGATACATGAGATAGGGAGAGTAGGTGATAACAACTCAAAGGGACATGAGAGAGAGGGATATACCATAGGAGACATGAGGTCAACATAGAGAGAGAGATTGTGAAAGATAACAAGACATGTGAGCAAGAGATTGTGAGACATGAGGTAGATATAGATGGTAAATAGGTAGCCAGGATTGTGTGTGTGTGTGTGTGTGTGTAAGAGAGAGAGACATCTGCAACAGATATTGTGAGAGATAAAGATACATGAGTGAAAGATATGGGGTAGATATAGGGGGTAAATAGGAGGAATACAATATGATAGGAGGGAGAGGAGAGACTTAAAGAGATTAAGGAGGCAAGGAGGGAGGGAGATGATGTAGAGATAAATAGTAATAAAGGAGAGGATGTGGTAAGAAGAGGTGGAAATAGGAGAAAGGGAGGAATGTGGGAAGGTATGAGGTAGAAAGAGACAACTTCATAGGGGAGAGAGATGAGGTAGATATAAATAAAATAATTAGGGCATTGAATGGATAGAAATGGAGAGGGAGGGAGTGAGAGGGAGAGGGAGAGAGAGGGGGAGGGAGAGAGAGAGAGAGAGAGAGAGAGAGAGAGAGAGAGAGAGAGAGAGAGGGGGGGGGGGGGGGGGGGGAACATATGTGTGGGAGTGATGAAAGATGGTATAGGGTAGGAGACATGAGGTCAACATAAAGAGAGAGAAATTGTGAGAGGTAAAGAGCCATGTGAGCGAGAGAGAGTTAAATACATGTAGTAGATATAGAGGGTGAAAATGTTAGGGGGATGATATTGTGAGAGGAGTGAGCGGAGAGAGTTAAAGAGTGCAATTGGGGAGAAAGAGAGAGGTAAATAAGAGGGAGAGTGTAAAAGACATGATGTAGAGATAAATAGTAATTAGGGAACGAAATGTTAAGAGGATGTGGGAGAAAAGAGAAAGATAAAAGAGGTGAAGAGATGAGGTAGAAAGGGACAAAATGGTGGGAGAGAGAGATGAACTGGAGAGAAAGAGATTAATTAGGGAATCACACTGATGTATTTGGGTATTGGGGGAGAGAGAGAGAGAGAGAGAGAGAGAGAGAGAGAGAGAGAGAGAGAGAGAGAGAGAGAGAGAGAGAGAGAGAGAGAGAGAGGGTAACACTTGGTGAGAGGAGAGAGATAATAGAGTGGAAGAGAGTAGTTAGTGATTAGGGGGAGAAATGAAAAGAGAGAAGAGAAAGAGAGTTTGAGACATGGGCTATATATAGTGTAATTAGGGGGAGGATATAGTGAGAGCAAGATGGATATGAGAGAAAGGGAGAAGGAGAGAGAAAGAAAGTAAAACATAAAGATACATGAGACAAGGAGAGTAGGTGATAACAAGTCAAGCAGAAATGAGAGAGAGAGGGAGGGCATATACCATAGGAGACATGAGGTCAACATAGAGAGATATTGTGAGAAATAATGACACATGTGTGAGAGTGACAAAAGAGGATATAGGGTAGGAGACATGATGTCAACATAAAGAGAGAGAAATTGTGAGAGGTAAAGTGCCACGTGAATGAGAGAGGGTGAGAGACATGTAGTAGATATAGTGGGTGAAAAGGTTAGGGGGTGATATTGTGAGAAGAGCGAAGGGAGAGAGTTAAAGAGAGCAATTAGGGAGAAAGGGAGAGGGAGATAGGGGGGGGGGGGTGGTGAAAGACATGATTCAAAGATAAATAGTAATTAGGGGACAAAATGTTAAGAGAGTGTGGGAAAAAAGAGAAAGATAAAAGAGGTGAAGAGATGAGGTAGAAAGAGAGAACATGGTGGGAGAGAGAGATGAGCTAGAGAGAAATAGAGTAATTAGGGAATCATATGGATATATTTTGGTATGGGGTAAGTGTGGGAGGAAGAGAGAGAAGGGTCAAGGGAGGGAGAGAGAGAGAGAGAGAGAGAGAGAGAGAGAGAGGGTAACACTTGGTGAGAGGAAAGAGATCATTAGGGGGAAGTCATAAAGAGAGAGAAGAGAAAGAGGGTAATTATTATAAAATATAATATATTTAATAATTATTATTTATTTTTATAGATTAATAACAATAATGTCTTTCATTCTTCCATCAAAAGTGCTACTAGCTTATATATATAATAATTTGAGAGATATCATTCTTGAGGCACCTGTTTTCATAAATTGCCCTGCTGCAATAGGCACCTCAAGAAGGATATCTCTCGGCCTATTATTTTATATATATTAATCTGAGAGATATCATTCTCAAGGCACCTATTTTTATAAATTTCCCTATTGCAATAGGCACCTTGAGAAGTATATCTCTTGGCTTATTTTATACATACATACATACATACATACATACATACATACATACATACATACATACATACATATATATATACATACATACATACATACATATATACATATATACATACATACATATGTACGTACGTATGTACATATATATATATACATACATACATACATACATACATACATACATATATACATACATACATACATACATACATACATACATACATACATACATACATACATACATATATATATATAAGCTAGTTAAAAATTTATAAAGAGCTTAATGTTTAAACTAGTCTTGTGTCCTCATGAGAGATTGCATAATTTGTGTAATTGGTTGATGATAAAAAATTTCTCATCATATTCTACTCATTGTTTTGGGTTATTTATTATTTGAATAAATTTGCAAACAATGAAGTAGAATTATTGAATTGTGTGTACCTTGAAGCCATGTAAATCAATAAATCAATTATTATTATTATTATATGTTGTTTTCTAACAAATGAAGATTTAGGGTGTATGGGATTTTATAGGTAACCAATAACAAAATTTTCTTAAGAAAAAAGAGTGTCTAAAATATGTTTTATCGTTCTCGTACTGACTAATTTGAAAAAAGAAAACATAATACAACTAATTAAAAGGATGAGTTGATATAGTATTTCTGAATTTGTTTGGGATTACAAACATTTCTGGTATTGATGATGTACATATTAGAATGAGATTTCTTCACACTGATTGGTTTGAAAGGTTTGTTATGGTTACTACATATATTATGGGTTATAATTGAAGTTATATATTTATTTATTTATAAGATGATTAACGTGAGTTATTTGTAAGATGATTAATTGAAGTTATATATATATTTATATATTTAGGAATTAGCTTAATCGTCAAATAAAATTAATAATAATAAATTAAATTCATTAAAATATTCAAGAAAATTATTCTCATCAATATTTGGTGTGTCAAGTAAGTTTTTTCAAAATGATTCACAAAAATTCATTTAGTTGTGTCAAATTATGGTGTCCGTACAAGAGCTTGGTATGGTCTTGAAAAACGCATTTTGAAAAAGTGGTTTTTAAAGATCTATAAAAAAAAGAATAATCTATCATATGGGTATACAAATAAATAACATATTCAAAAAGAAAATTCCATGCACTAAAATTTTTATTTCTAGAGTTCTTTTATGTTTAATCTCTAAATGGCTCAAAGTTTGGCATCAATTGACAATATATTTCAAAAACAGGAAAAATAGTTAGGATTTGGGTTAGGGTTACAATAGGGCTAGGGTTAGGATTTGGGTTACGGTTTTAATCAGGGCTAAGGTTAGAGTTACAGTTAGGGTTAGGGTTTGTGTCAGGATTAAAGTTAGCTTTAGGGTTATGGCTAGAGTCCAATTATGGTAGAGTTAGACTTAGGGTTAGAGTTAAGGGTAGAGTTATGTTTATGGTTAAGGTTAGGGTTATGGTTATGGTTAGGGTTAGAGTTAGAGTTAAGGTTAGGGCTAAGGTTATAATTAGGGTTAGGGTTAGTGTTAAGGTTCGGGTTAGCGTGAGAGTTAAAGTTAGAGTTAGCATTAGGATTAAAATTAGGGTGAGGGATAGGGTTTGAATTAGAGTTAGAGTTAGATTTAGGGTTATTTCTAGGGTTAAAGTTACAATTAGAGCTACGGTTGGAAGTTAGGGTTGGAGTTATAGTTAGGCTGAGTTAGGGTTAGGGTTAGGATTATGTTTAGAATTAGAGTTAGAGTTAGGATTAGGGTTAGGGTTAGAACTAGGGATACAAATATAGTGTGGATTAGATTTAGAGTTAGGGTAAGGGTAAGGGTAAGAATTAGGGTGAGGGTTAGAATTAGGGTTACAAATATAGTTAGGGTTAGGGTTATGAATATAGTTGGAGTTAGAGCTAGAGTTAGATTTAGACTTAGAGTTAGAGTTGCAATTAGAGTTGGAATTACAATTGGATTTAGAATAAGGGTTAGAGTTAGAGTTAGAGTTAGAGTTAGAGTTAGAGTTAGAGTCAGAGTCAGAGTTAGAGTTAGGGTTATATTTAAGGTCAGAATTAAAGGTTATAGTTAGAATTAGGGTTACATTTAGGGTTAGGGTTAGGGTTTTATTAGGGTTAGTGTTAGGATTAGTGTAAGGGTTAGGGTTATAATTAGAGTTAGAGTTAAAATTATAGGTAGTGTTAGTGTTATTATGAGTTAGAGTTAGATTTAGAGTTATAGTTATAGTTAGAGTTAGAGTTGGGGTTAGGGTTATAGTTAGGGTTATGGTCATAGTTACAATTAGGGTTAGAATTAGAGTTAGATTTAGGGTTCAAGTAAGATTTAGAGTTAAAGTTAGAGATAGAGTTGGGGTTAGGGCTAGATTTAGGGTTAGGGTTAGTGTTATATGGTTAGATTTAGGGTTATGGTTAGAGTTGGGGTTGAGATTAGGATTAGAATTAGGATAGGGTTAGAGTTAGAGTTAGAGTTATATATAGTGTAAGGGTTAGGGTTAGGGTTAGCTTTAGAGTTAGAGTTAATGTTAGGGTTAATGTTAGGGTTAGGGTTACAATTAGAGTTAGAGTTAGAGTTAGAGTTAGGGTTACAATTAGAGATAGGGTTGGAATTAGAGATAAAGTTAGAGTTAGAGTTAGAGTTAGGGTTAGGGTTAGAGTTAGAGTTTGAGTTTGATTTAGGGCTAGAATTATCATTCAGAATCTAAGGGGTAAGGCCATGGTAATGGTTCCTACTTTTTGGCCAAGTTTGACACTAAAGTAGATATTTTAAAAAAAAACTTGATTTTCAAATGCATATTATGAAAAAACTATAAATAAGTTGATGATGATGTAAACTAGTGACTTTTAACATTTATTTTGTATCTAGTTTCTAACAATATTTTTTAGTTTTTTTAATAATTTCATTTGAAGTCCATTTTTTTATCTCCTTTGAGAGGTGCTTTATATGAATATTGATATTTTCAAAAAGTGATGGGTGTTTTGATCAACATAATTTTTTTCTAAAATAGGATAATTACAAAATTCTTTTTGGACTAGAATAGAAACATCAGTAACTAGCAATATTTTTTGGTTTTGTTGAGTTTCATCAAAAATTTAGGTTTTATTTAGTGACAAAGTGACTCTAATGACAATTTAGACATAGGTTTCTTTTGATCAATATAACTTGATTTGTATACATCAAAATGCAATTTTTCTCGACTTTCTAGAAAGCTAATAAACATAGCTTTGATGATCATATTTTTGAAAAAATTATTCTTTCATATTATATCTTTCCCAAGGCTTCAAATATAGGTTTCCAAAATGATAAAAAAACCTATATTTATTAAAATTTAATAGAAAATATCACAATAAACATAGTTTATGCTAAAAATATATTCATTGGAAAGCTTATTGAAAGGAGAACACATTTCTAAACTTAGTCTCAGATTTTAAACTTATTTGGCCCTTGTTTGAGGCATCAAAAGAAAAACAAATTGTCAAAAATTGAGCATAATCTGAAAGCTTTCCATTTTTGGAGGCGTCAAGCAAAGAGGACTTCATTCTGAGCCCATTTTTTGGTCTTCAAGTGAAGACACTTCATGAAAAGCACCTTGGGAGGTTTATCACTTTGCAAAGGGGGCTTCAAATAAATCCCCTTTGTCTGTTTCATGGTGGCAAAAAATGGTAGCATGGGATGGCCTAGGGGGTTTGTTTAAAGCCTGAGGGATTTTGTAGAAGACCCTTGGTGATGTCAAGCCCCATGGCCAAGCTTAAACCATTGAATGGCTTCAAAAAAAGTCCCTTGGAAAATGGTCAACTGCTAAGGGGCTTTGAGAAAAGCTCCTTGGTATCAATTTTGGGTGTCATGTTGGCTCCATTCAAAGCCCCTAGTTGGCCAAAAATCAAATATTTCCAATTATTTGGTTTGTATAAATTACAATTTTAGGCTCATATTTTAATCAATATATATAAATATTAGAAGGAATTTGTTGTTTAAAAAAATAGGAAGAAGACTCAAGAAAATTTGAATTATTTTGTTAGTTTTTTGTAGACTAGCTTGACATTTCAAAATATTTTTAAAATCAAAGATGGGATGATATCAAGGAAGATAGAGTAAATCTGCAAGAAATAGATCAACTGGTGCAAAATACAGAAATTATGAGAAAACTTTAGCAAATTATTAAAAAATAAGAGAAGGTATGTATATGTGTAAATTCATATGGATGTGTATACTTGAAATTTTATAATTAAAATAATCTAAATTTATTCATTTATATGCATGTAGGTCTTTAAAAAAAATACAAGATGAGGAAATACATTTTGAAGAAGATTTGAAGCATGACAATCTAGGACATAACAATTCAGGACATGAACTAGTGGAACTTGGAGAAGGGTCAGGACTAGTTTCTCAAATTGGTATAGATGAATGCATAAGACTAGCCACAAGTGTAAAGAAAAATATCATTCATAGAAATTTAGATCATTTACTTACAATGGATGTGGGTAAATTTAGATATAGCAAGTAAATTTAATATTTTGGAAACACCTAAAAAATAATCAAGTGCTTGCTCGTGTTCTTTTATAGAAAAACTTGGAAGAGTCATGAAAATTGTTAGGTGTAGACACAACACCAAAAAAGATAAAATTTTCTAACATGCAAAGTGATATTGTTGAAAATGTTATGAATGGTTTGACCTCTATAGGGAAGAAAACTTGAAGTAAAGATACGAGCACTAAAAGAAGAGTTATTTTGCAATCTATTATTGGCATAAACTAGAAAAATATCTTCAATTTCATCACATATTGGTTTTAGTAGAAAAACCATATCAAGATATCTTAAGTGAAGAATAATTTTAGATGATGGCACTTTGGAAGGAAATTGAACAATTATGTGTAGAGATCATCACTGTGATTTGATTGATGATAGAATAATAAATTTGGTAATTGTAGGAAATATAGATGGAGTAACTAAGAGGGGGGGTGAATCAGTTACCACAAAAAATAATCCACAGATCCCTTAGATGTCTGATAAAACTAGTTACTATTGTCACTCAGTAAACATACTTAAAATGTTGTAACTTGATAAATGTAGTGTATGTTAACTTTAATTGATCTTAAACATTCATAGTGATTAACATGCAAGCATAAAAGAAATAAAATGAACACATGAGACGACAGATTTAATGTGGAAACCCAATATGGGAAAAACCACCAAGCAACTAGCTACTGATTTTCACTCTTTTGAAGTGAGCCCGATTAGGAGCAAACCTAGTTAAAGGTTACAAAACACACTATTAATTGTGACCTTGTTAGAGGAATTAATAACCTTGTTAAGAGTGGTTGCAAGAGGTCTTTAGAACAATTCAATGGAACTATCACCTTGTTAGAGGAATTAGAAATGGTTGTTAAACTAACTCTACTAAGAGATTTTGGAATCACTACTAGAATGGTAAGAAAGTAACAATGAAATGACTTGAATGAGATGTACCTAAATTTCTGATTATAGATCTCTATTTTTCTTCACTGGATCCTTCCTAATCAAATATAACTTTGTTGCTCCTTAACGATATCTAACCATCCTTCAAATTCACTCACAGTTTCCTTCTCCAAACAATCAATACACTTGCATACTCACTCATTGCATTTAGAATTCTCAACTTGACCTTTCATATATACCTTAAAAATTGTTAAGTTAGCTAAATTACAATTTAAAATTAGCAATAATCATTACCTCAATCAGCTGGAAACAATACTTGAAATATTTGAACTTTATTTTTCAAATCAACAAAATCCTTCATTAGCCAACCCTACTTGGTAAACACTATTCCTGAAAATATTTCCTATGTTATCCAATAGAAGCTTGGTTAACACTACAAACCTTTCAAAATCCCTTGGAGATTGAGTGAACTCAGTAAACATTTACTTTCCTTCATTAACCATGACAATTTGGTTAACACTACTTTCTATCACATTTTCCTTCGATACTTGAGCGAGCTCGGTAGACATTGTATACGTAAAGTAATTTTCATAAATTCTTAGTAGAAATAGAAAATTGTCTTACTAACCAAATGATCTTACTAGACATTTTTTGATAACTGATATGACATTTTTTTGACATCAAAGACAACACATGATTATACAATTGTATCCAACAATCTCTCTCTTTAGCATTGATGACAACACAACAAGTCATAGTACAATGAAATTCGAAAATAAGTCTTTATCTAATAGAAATTTTCTCCCTCTTAGATTTTATTCCATAAACTTCTCTAATGCGGTAATCTCCCTTTCTGAAGGAATTACATAGCTTCTTCTCAAATAGAAAACTTTCTTTCAAACAAATTTCAAAAAGATATGATAGTAAAGTCTTGCTCTTTGACAACACATGCCAAAGACAACACATACCAAATGAGTATCAATGTACCTTCAGTACTAATTAATATGCAATGTTCCCTTAATTATGTTGCATTAAGTGATAGATCTTCTACTTGGTTCCTATTGATGCATCACTAAAACTTTATTTTAGTGAGCTTCAGATAGGGGAATGACCCCTAACTTACCTCTTAGATACAAGAATGCATCATTAGATAATGGCTTGGTCAATATGTCTACAATTTGTTCTTTTGTATAGACATATTCCAATATGATCTCCTTGACCTGTACAATTTCTTTGACAAAGTGGTATTTTATAGCAATGTCCTTGGTTTTGGAATCCATCACTAGATTATTTGTTATGTTAATTGCACTTGTATTATCACAAAACATAACAACTTGTTCTTTGATCTCAACCTTCATTCCTTCCAACAATTTCTTAAACCAAACAATATTAGAATAGTTCACTATTGCTACAACATACTCTACTTTTTCTATAGATTGGGATGTGCAATTTTACTTTTTACTTGTCCAATATACCAACCTTTTTCCAAGAAAGAATGCACCACCACTTGTACTATTTTTTTCGTCAATATTTCCTACCCAATCAACATCAGTAAACACTTTTATGTCTAGATTTCCTCCAATTTTATAGCAAAATCCATAATCTTCAGTGTCTTTCAAGTATCTCAAGAGCCTTTTGATTGCCATCATATGATTTTCTCTAGGTTTTCCCAAGAATCTTCCCACTATACCAACTGCAAGAGCAATATTAGGTCTTGTATGAACTACATACTACAATTTTCCAATCATTGATTTGTATAAGGTCTGATCTACCTCTTTTGATTCATCATCTTTGATAAGCTTTAGTCTGGTACACATGGGGGTTCCAACTAGCTTTGAATCTTCCATACCAAATTTAATAAGTATCTCTTTGATATACTTAGATTAAGTGATGTAGATTACATTATTGCTCTACTAAATTTGAAGACCAACAAAGAAATTAATCTCACCAAACATAGACATTTTAAATTATCTATTCATTTTCTCTAAAAATTCTTTGTATATATCATCATTCCCTATAAACAAAGTGACATCCATAAATATTTCTACCAAAACAATCTTGTCATCTGGTCCTTCCTTACTATACAAACTATTGTTATCATTAGTTCTTTAGAAACCAATCTAAATAAGGTAGTTATGCAATCTCTCATACCATTCTCTAGGGGCTTCTTTCAGACCATACAATGCTTTGTGTAAGTTGTAGACCATGCCCCTTGTTGGAAATGATTGAAAGGATCATGAATGAAGAATAATAGAACCGGTAAAGAATGTTTTCAATCATTGTTTTGTCATTGATGTCAAACTTGTGACTTGCAAGAATGACAATTTCTTAAGTGATCCAAATACTATCAATTGTTTGACTGACAAGGAGGAGGCAATCAATAATATGTAACTAGAGCACCTAGAGAAATGTTGAAGTTATGATGTTGTAAAGAAGTCTAAGGATTAGCTAAGACATTGATGAAATAGTCTATTGATGACATAATCTAAGAGGATGGACACACTGAGACACATCAAAGATTTAAGGTTTAACTAAGTCATTTGTAAAGCCTAACTAAGTTCATTGGAGAGAGCCTAGCAAGCTAGTTAGAGACGAGCAAATTCATAGTTGAAGTTGAGCAAGTTCAACTTCATTGTGAGTTGAGTGATTATTTAAGTGCCAAGTAATAGAAGAAGGCATTGGATTCCAAGGAAGTTTCTTTAGGTACAAAGCATCAGTAAATATAGTAGGAGCCCAGTAACACAAAAGGTGTCGAGCACCAGTAAACCAATTATGTCAAGTTGCTACATTATTTGTTAAGACAAATATTTTCCAAATTAGTAATGATAAGTTTGTTACATTGAAATTTGTGAATTAGTTGAATGATAAGGATGATGAGTAGATGTTACTAAATTTCATGTGAACTAGCAAAACCAATTCAAGGCGAATGCTGATGGATCTATCATGAAGTTTCTGGAAGAAGTAATTTGGAGGAAAAACAATATCATTTTCTCATATCAAAATAAGATTTGAGTGGGAAGTGAAGTATAGAACTTCTTTATAAGGAGTTATAGATCAGATATCAAAAGAGTGAAGGAGGGATTTGGTCATAAGTGTGGTCATGTGAAGAAACCAAGAGAAAGCTGGTGTGAAGTGTCGAGAAGAGGACACAATGAAGAGTAAGGACAGAGCAAAGTGTCTACAAGAGGACACAGTGAGGAGTAAGGATAGAGCATCAAGACTTTGAGTTGATCAAGTGACCATAAGAGTGCATTGGCATTATGAGTGAAAGAACTCAAGGAGACAGATCTTTAATGTCAAACAAGTTGTCAGCACTACAAGGGAGAAAAGCCAAGAAAAGAAAAGAATTGAAGAGTGATCTAAAATCTACAAGGTTAGGGTTGCAATCTTTATTAGGTCAAAACCTTTCTAATACTCTCTTACCATTGTATTAGATATTGAAATCCTACATTTCTAGGTTAGCTCAACAGCTAGGTGGATAAGCCTTAGGAAAAGGATAGAAGATCCCTAGGAGAAAGATAGGAGATCCTTAGAGAGGGATAAAAGATTATTTTGAGAAGGTGACTGTAAATCCCATGGACTTGGGTGAGCCTAACATCTCTATGTAAATCCTTTAATAGGGTGACATTCTAAGTTGAATGTTCTTTTTTTCCTCTAATCGGGCACACTCCTAATAGGGCATGGAAATCATTTAACAAGGTCACATTTAACAATGTGATGTAGCCTTTAATAGGGTAGACCATCAGAAGTGGTTGAGATCAATTGTGCAGTTATTTTGTGGGTATCATCCCCACCCCAATTTTACCTTCTTATTCCTAGAGGGTTTCTAGGTCATCAAAATCCTTTGTGTTATGGTGTGATGCATGTTTACTTTTCATGATTGTTTAATGTTTAATTGCATGCATGATAAAAAAGTAAAAAGGATAGTACTTATAATTCACTCTCATTTTACTAGAAAGTTTTGATTAGACATTACTGGATCTTGAATAACTGATTCACGCCCCCCCTCTCAGTTATTTTAAAGAATTCTAACAATTGGTATCAGAGCACACTGCTGATTTTTTTCAAGGTACTAGCAGTAGGAAGATCAATATGCCCAAGAGAGAAGTTCCCAAGCTAAAAAAAGACAACTTTGTTGCATTGCAAAGCCTAATTAAGCTACACCTCAGATCAATAGGTGACTATGCATAGACCTCAATCACATTTGATCATGTAGACCCTGTGGAACCTCTCACTACATATGACATGACCAAGAAGAAGGAGCACAACCAATCGATGTTAGATATTGCTTCTGCACTAAGCTATGTCGAGAATGATGACATCAAAGAATATGGAACTGCACATCAGATGTGGGAAACATTATCAAGAATCTATGGAGGAGATGATAATATCAACAGAGCCAAAAGAGAGAGCCTAAGAGGAAAGTTTGATGACATGAAAATGGAAGAAGGAGAGAATGTTGCTCAATACAATGCAAGGATGAAGGAAGTGGTAAGTGCCATAAGAAGCCTAGGAGGATAGTTTGTAGAAGAAAAATTATGTAGAAAATACTTGAGAACTTTTCTTCCTATCTATGCTATAAGAATTTCAGCCATCCAAGTGTTAAGGTGTGTATCGGGCAATGCATTGTCATTTGAAGGAATAATTGGAAGACTCACTGCCTTTGAGCTATCCAACATTAAAAACTACCTGCCAGGTAACTTTGAATCTGCATTCAAAGCCAAGATGACAATAAAAGACAATGAGGAAGTGCAAACAAAGTAAAAAAGTGGGAAAGGAAAGTATGTATCTAGTGACAACAGCACTGATGAAGATGATGTAGACCAATTGGAGGCATTACTAGCAAGAAGATTTCATGGAGGAAGAGGAAAATTCAAAGGTAAGTTGCCAATCATTTGTTTCAATTGTAATGAGGTTGGTCACATTGCAGCCAGATGCACACAAAAGAAAAATTACAAGGATGGAGGCAACATCAAGAAGAAAAAGGAGGACAACAAGGACTATAGGGGTAAAGGAAAAAGATGCTACATTGTTTAAGAAGACTCTAACAAGAATGATGATGAAGTAGTCTATGTGGCTATGAAAGATGAATTAGATGAAGATGAAGTGCAACTTCCCTGGGAAGCTACATGAACAAGAAGGATAAATGGATCATAGACAGTGGATGCTCTCATCACATGACTGGAGATAAAAGTAAGTTCATTTTATTTACTCAATATGAAGGAAACAATGTTAGATTTGTTAACAATGCACCATGTCAGATGAAAGGGAAAGGTAGTACCAAGCTTACTAAAAAGATATCATGTGATAATGCATACTATGTTGAAGGATTGAATTATAACTTGTTAAGTGTCTCACAGTTAGGCAACATAGGATGCAAGGTTGAATTTGAAAAAGGAGTTGCTAAGATTTATCATCCTCAAGGAATTCTAATAGGAAAAGGTGATCAGACTAGGACTAATTTGTTTTACCTAGACATGGAAGATGGTTCTTGTCTCATTTTCCAAATTGATGATGTATGGTTATGGCACAAGAGGCTATGTCATGTAAATTTTGACAATCTGATAAGCATCAGCAAAATGAAGAAAGTCAGAGGTCTACCAAAGCTGAAGAAGCCTAATAACGCCATGTGCAAACAATGCCAACTAGGGAAGATGACCAAGTAAACTTTCAAAAGAAACGCTTATACTTCTAATGAAGTATTAGAGCTTGTTCATACTGAATTATGTGGTCCTATTGAAGTGTAAAGCTGAAAAATTGACAAAAACATAATGCTATTTATAGATGACTATTCAAGGATGATGATAGTTATGTTCCTAAAACAAAAATTAGATGCATTCCAAATGTTCAAATGGTACTTGGCTAGAGTTGAGAAAGAGATTGCAAAGAGACTAAAATGTCTCAGATCTGATAGAAAAGGTGAATTCACATCAAGAGAATTTGAATAATTCTACAATGAAAGAGGAATCAAAAGGTAGACAACATCAACACCTAGGACTCCACCTCAGAATAGTATAGTAGAAAGAAGGAATAGATCAGTCATTGACTATGCTAGGACCTTAATGATGGAGAAAAATGTTGCACTCAGGTACTAGAGAGAAGTTGTAAGTACTGTAGTCTACACACTCAACAGAGTTCAAGTCAAGAAAGGTACAAATACAACACCTTTTGAATTATGGTATGGGCATTCTCCTAATGTAAAAAATTTCAAAATATTTTGATGCAAATGCTATACATATAAAAAGTATAAAAATGGAATGTTTGATGCAAAGAGTAAGGAAGACATGTTTCTTGGTTATTCTACTAGAAGCAAAACTTATAACTGCTTGAATGTTAATACTAACAAAGTAGTAGAAAGCACAAATGTGAAATTTGATGAGCTTGCAGAAGTTCAAAGTGTTGAGAACACCAAGAAAGCAGAAGAATACAAGAACTTTATATAATTTTATTAAGGTATACCTAACAATGGTAAAGTTGCAACTCAAAATGATAATCAACGGCAAAATCTAGCATTCACCAAGTCACAGATAGTGAATGCCGAATAGCAAACACAGTCGGAAGCTAAGTTGTAGAATATAGAGAATGTTCATTCAGATTTTGAGAATGGCCAACATGAAGAAAATGAACAAATACCTGATGAAAATATGTATGAGGATTCAAATTCTGAAAGAGACAACATCCTAACAAGGAAAGAACCAGTATTGAGAAAGTATGTAAGAAGACATCATCTTGCAAATCAAATTATTGGAAACAAAGAGGCAGGACCAATGACAAGGAATAGACTCAGAAGTGAGACATGTCTGCTTAGCAAAATGGAACCAAAAATAGTAAGTAAAGCCATAAAAGATGATGACTAGTATAATGCTATGAAAGAAGAAATAGAACAAATTGAAAAGAACAAAACATGGACCTTAGTCTTGAGACTAGCTAACAAGAATTTAATTGGAACCAAGTGGATGTTTAGAAACAAGTTAGATGAGAATGGTGAAATCACAAAGAATAGGGCAAGACTAGTCTATAAAGGGTATGCACAAGAAGAAGGATTAGATTATGGAGAAACTTTTTCTCCAGTTGCCAGAATGGAAGGAATAAGGACTTTACTAGCATATGTAGCCTTCAAAAGATTTAAAGTCTATCGAATGGATGTTAAGTCCACATTTTAGAATGGTATACTTGAAGAGGAAGTCTACATAGAGAAACCAAAAGGATTTTTTGATGAAAATAACAAAAACAAAGTATACGAATTACACAAGGCTCTATATGGATTAAAGCAAGCACCTAGAGCTTGGTATGAGAGACTTCACAAGTATCTAGACCAAATAGGATTTGAAAGAACTGATGATAATAGAAACATGTACATCAAATCAGAAGAAGGTAAGGATATCCTTGTATCTGAAATCTTTGTGGATGACATAGTTTTTGGAGGAAAGGAAGTGCTTTGCAAAAGTTTTGCTGACAAAATGAAACATGAGTTTGAAATTTCTATGTTTGGAGAAATCAAGTTCTTTGTTGGATTGCAAGTAAATCAACTAAATCATGGTATATTCATGACACAGTGAAAGTACACCAAACAGATACTTAGGATGTTTGGATTGGAAGACTCCAAACCTATAAGCACACCAATGGTAATAAGACATAAGCCATCCAAAGATGATGAATCAGCTAAAGTCAATCAAACAATGTATAAATCTATTATTGGAATTCTACAATATGTTGTACATAGCAGACCAGACATAGCATTAGCAGTTGAAATAGTGACTAGATTTTTCGTTAATCCTAAAGAAAATCATCTCATGGCAGTAAAAATGATAATGAGGTATCTCAAAGGAACTGAAGATTTTGGCCTATATTACAAAAAGAATGAATAGTTTGAGGTCAATGCATACATAGACGCAGATTGGGGAGGAAACATTGATGATAGGCAAAGCACAAGTGGAGAAGCATTATTATTAGGTAAAAGGCTAGTTACTTGGACTAGCAAGAAACAAACATGCACATCTCAGTCCACTGCAGAAGTAGAATATGTGGTAGCAACAATCAATTGCACAAACATTGTATGGCTTAAACATCTATTGAAAGGAATGAAAGAATTGGTAACCAAACCTATGATACTATATTGTGATAACACAAGTGCTATAAACATATCCAAGAATTCAATAATGCATGCAAAATCAAGCATATTGCAATCAAGTATTAGTATGTAAGAGAATTGGTAGAAGACAAACAAGTTAAGATGGAGTACATTCACAGAAAGGAACAAAATGCAGATATCTTCACCAAACCATTGCCCAAGGATACTTATGAATATCTTAGAGGAAAGTTAGGGGTAATACCCCTAATTCAAGCAGTCTAAAACAACAACAAAAAACTGCCCTGCATCAATAGGAATAGATTATTTAAATATCAAAAGAATGATGCAGAGGATGACAACAGGAACATAAATTTTAGATCAGTCACAAGCATGGTGATATAGGGAGAAACAATGAAGATGCAAAGCTTATAATTAGCATTTTGAATATGCTACATCTTTGGCATTTATGTCAAAGAGGGAGATTTATGAGAAACTGATCAATGAAAGGTAAGGATATGGAGATGTATGAGACCAGTAGTAAGGATGCAATGGTAAAGAGGGAGAAGTAGAACAAAGGATTCAATTTGTATCAACAAAAGAGGGAAATAGAAAACATATATAATTTTGGTGGTAACTAAGTTGATCAGCTCAATCAATTGACTAGTTTGGCCTGCCATCAATACCAAAGAGGGAGATTGTTGGAAATGATTGGAAGGGTCATGAATGAAGAATAATAGAATTGGTAAAGAATGTTTTCAATCATTGTTTTTTCATTGATGTCAAACTTGCTACTTGCAAGAATGATAATTTTTTAAGTGATCCAAATACTATTAATTAGTTGAATGAAAAGGAGGAGGCAATCAATAAGATGTAACTAGAGCACCTAGAGAAAGGTTGAAGTTATGATGTTGTAAAGAAGTATAAGGATCAACTAAGACATTGATGAAATAGTGTATTGATGACATACTCTAAAAGGATGGACATAATGAGACACATCAAACATGTAAGGTTTAACTAATTTATTTGTAAAGCCTGACTAAGTTCATTGGAGAGAGCCAAAAAAGCTAGTTAGAGCCAAGCAAATTTGTAGTTGAAGCCAAGAAATTTCAACTTTAGTGTGAGCTAAGTGATTATTCAAGAGTCGAGTAACGAAAAAAGGTAATGGATGTCAAGAAAGTTTGTTCAAGTGCCAAGCATCAGTAAACCAATTATGTCGAGTTGCTGCATTATTTTTTAAGTCAAAGATTTTTTAGATCAGTAATGATAAGTTTGTTACATTGAAATTTGTGAATTAGTTGGATGATAAGGATGATGATTAGATGTCACTAAATTTTGTGTGAACCATGTAAACTAATTCAAGGCGAATGTTGATGGATCTATCATGAAGTTTTTGGAAGAAGCAATTTTGAGGGAAAACAATATAATTTTCTCAGATCAAAATAAGATTTGAGCAAGAAATGAAGTACAAAACTTATTTATAAAGAGTTACAGGTTAGAGATTAGAAGAGTGCAAGAGGGAGTTGGTCATAAGTTTTGTCATATGAAGACGCCAAGAGAAGGGTAGTGTGAAGTGTTGAGAAGAGGACATAGTGAGGAGTAAGTACAGAGAATCATGACTCTAAGTTGATCAAGTTACCATAAGAGTGCATTGACATTATGAGTGGAAGAGCTCAAGGAGACAGATCTTGAAGGGTGAACTAGCTGGCAGCACTACAAGGGAGAAAATCCAAGCAAAGAGAAAAACTGAAGAGTGATATGAAACCTACAAGGTTGGGGTTGCAATCTTTATCAGGTCAAAACCTTTCTAATACTCTCTTACCATTGTATTAGATATTGAAATCCTGCATTGCTAGGTTAGCTTAACAGCTAGGTGGATAAGCCTTAGGAAAAGGATAGAAGATCCCTAGGAGAAGGATAAAGAGATCCTTAGGAGAAGGATAGGAGATCCTTAGAGAGGGATAAAAGATTCTTTTGAGAAGGTGACTGTAAATTCCATGGACTTGGGTAAGCCTAATAGCTTTATGTAAATCCTTTAATAGGGTGACATTCTAAGTTGAATGTTCTTAAGTCCTCTAACAAGGCACACTCTTAACAGATGTAGAAATCTTTTAAAAGGATCACATTTAACAGTGTGTTGTAGCATTTAATAAGGCAGGCTTTTAACCTAGAGGACCATCAAAAGTGGTTGAAATCAATTGTGCAATTACTTTTTTGTTATCATCCCCACCCCAGTTTTACCTTCTTATTCCTGGAGGGTTTCTGGGTCATCAAAATCCTTTGTGTTATGGTGTGATGCATGTTTACTTTTCATGATTGTTTAATGTTTAATTTCATGCATGATAAGAAAGTAAAAAGGATAGTACTTTTGATTCACTCTCATTTTATTAGAAATTTTTGATTGGACATTATTGGACCTTGAATAACTAATTCAACCCCCCTCTCATTTGTTCTTTAGAATTCTAACCGTCCCTTTTGTCTAGATCAACAAAACCATTAGGTTGTTCAATTTAGACTTCTTCATCAAGAATACCATTGAGAAATGTAGATTTAACATCCATCTGATATACCTTAAATCCTTTATGTGTTTCATATGCAAGTAAGGTCCTTACACCTTCCAATCTTGCAACAAGAGAAAAAGCCTCACCATAATATATGCCTTCTTCTTATAAATATCCTTTACACACCAATCTAGCGTTGTTTCTTGATACCTTACCATCTTCATTCAACTTATTCCTAAATACCCATTTTGTTCCAATCACTTTTTTATCTTTAGGCCTAGGAGAGTCCATGTTTTGTTCTTCTCTATTTTCTCTATCTCTTTATTCATAGCCTCAATCCTTTTTTCCAATGCATCTTTAACATTTCTAGGTTCAAAATCAACTAGTAAACAAGTACCTTTTAGCTTACTTCTTGTCATAGTACTGTCTTATTTATCTCCAATAATTTGATCTGGTGCATGATGTCTTCTGACATAATTGGCCAATATAGGTTCTTTGCCTATTGAGTGAATTACACTATCTTCATTTTGAGTTTCAACTTCTAGCTCTGGTTGTTCTATCTACATCTTCATTCCTTTAGACTCGATGGGCATTGGCTCGGTAGATTCAAACTGTGACTCAATTCCATGTGACTCAGTTTGAACTTCTTGCAACTTGGTGACTTAGGAAGACTTGGGAGTAGAAGTTTCATAATCGATAGATGTGTGTAGTAATGTATCAGTTTCAATGAAAACAAATCTCCTCTAATATTTTGGTTCCTTTTTGCAAACTCATCAACTTTCACATGTGCACTTTCTATAATTTTGTGAGTAGACAAATTCAAACATCTATATGCCTTACTCTTGCAAGAATATCCTAAAAATATATCTTCATCACCTTTCACATGAAATTTTCCTTTTCTAGATTCTTTCAAGATGTAACATTTACTTCCAAATACTTTTAGGTAACTTACATTAGCTTTATAACTGTACCATAGCTCATAGGGGGTTTTTAATGAGTCTTTCTTCAGCTGTAGTTAGTTTAAGATATGAACTGTAGTGCTGATAGCTTCCTTCCAATATTTGATAAAAATGTTCTTTTCAATCATTAGAGTCCTTTTACAATTCATGATACATATATTCCTCCTTTCAGCTATTCCATTCTGCTCAAGAATTCCAGGAGCTGATACCTATGTTTTGATTCCTCTTCCAATACAAAAGTTATTGAGTTCATGGGAGATGAATTAACCACCTCTGTCTGATCTCAAGCATTTAAATCTTTTCCCTATTTCATTCTCCACTTTGGCCAAATACCATTTGAACTTCTCAGATACTTTTAACTTCTCTCTTAGATACATAACAATCATCATTCTAGAGTAGTCATCAACAAAAAGAATGAAGAACTTTTCTCTAGTATAGCTCTCAAGTTCAATAGGTCCACACAAATTAGTATGCACAATTTCTAAAATATCTTCAGACTGATAGTTTTTACTTTTAAAGCTAGTCTTTCCCATTTTACCAGTCTAACAATTCTTGCATAGACCAACATCAAGTTTCTTCAAACTAGGAATGCCTCTTACTTTCCTAAATTTTTTTATGTTCACCATGTTATCAAAATTCACGTGATAGAACCTTCTGCGACATAACCAATTTTCTTCAACTTGAGTAATAAAACATGAGCACTCACCAAGATCAAGATAAAACAAGTTACCTTTTGTTTTTTTTCCTAATCCAATCAATTTTTCTTTGTCATCCAGCAATCTTTCCTTGCCATACATGAATTCCAGCTTGAATCCAATATTGATTAGCTATGCCACAGTAAATATATTATGTTTTAGACCTTCAACAAAATAGGCATTATAACATACAAGTTCTTCGGTTAATGAGATTCAACCTCTTGCTTTATGTAACAAGGTTCATTATTTCCAAACCTTATGATGCAGGAGCATCTGATGCAGGAGCATCTTGCATGGGAAAATTAAATTATTAGAAAAAAAAAGAAAAAAAAAAAAGAGGAAAAAAAAAATTAAAAAAAAAAAAAAAAAAAATTATGGAGGAGAGAGAAAGTGACGAAAATGGAAGGAAAACAATTAAAAATAGAAAATAGGAAAAGTGGAGAAAAGAGGAATCTCTATTTTCAAGGTGCATGGGTGGCATAAATAGAAAATAATAAAAATAGTTGTCATCCCATTAATCGAGGTGTGTAGGTGGCAATTTAGAAGTTTGTGGAAAGATCCTTAAATCATGTATTTAATATTTGTTGGGTGCTTAGTTGTATTTGGGTGGGAATTTAATATTTATTTAAAGGTAGTTGTATTTACCTTTTATCCCACATTGGTTGTGTTTGTAATGTCTTGGGTTAGAAGTGCCTATTTAAGAAAGGCCTATTATCATTTGTAATCAAGTTCAAGGAATGGAAGCTCTTCTAATGGAAGTTCGAGAAATAGAAGTTCTTTAATTGTAAGGTCTTCAAATTTGGTACGGGTGGTGTGGCCCCCCATCAGTGGTATCAGAGAAGGAGTTCCTAAGAGTGCGGACAGATCGCCAAACGTGAGGCAGTTTACACCAGGACCTTGAGTTGGTTGAAGTTTGTCAAGAAGTTCTTGATAGTGTAGATAGATCGCCGACTGTGAGGCAGTTTGCACAAGGTTCTTGTGTTGCATGAGATTTGTCTTCTAAAGACTTGATTATGGAGAAGAGAAAGAAGAAGATGACTTTTGTGATTGGATGGATTCTGAGGATTCCTCGACTTGAGAAATTTAGAGCAAGAAATCAACAATCATTGCTAGTTCATTTGCAGAAGAAAGTGAATGAATTAGAAGCTAAGTTGCGGAAACAAAGAGCATGTCACCAGAAAAGAGATGTTGATAATTCCTTGGATGTGGAAAAGAAAGAGGATCCAGTGGAAGAGCAAGAAGATGAAGAGGAAATCATTTGCGAACCTAAAGTTGAAGAAGATGAATGAGAAGAGGAAGAGCATAAAGATGACAAGACTTACGAACCTAAAGTAGATCAAGATGATTTGAAGATTGCAGTAATGGAGGAGAAGTATAGTGCCTTAGTTGGAGATCAAGCAAGTGGAGTAGTTACGTGCATTATTGATGACATAAAAGAGGCAAGCAAAGATGAAGATGTCAAACAGGTAAATTCTTATGAATCATGGGATGTTGTCTTTGATATGAGTTTAAAAGATATTGATGATTTTGTGCATGAGGATCTTGTTAGTCATGTGTGGTATGCAAAGGAAGATTGGTATGGTGTTGCTGGATTTATTACAGGTGTGATTAATTCAACAAGATTGGATGAGGATGAGAGTTATACTTGGATAGAGTTCATTGCGAAGGAGTATTTTCAGCAACAAACAGTTGTTCCGACTAGGTGTTGGAAAAGAAGAAAGAAGGAAATATATCAGCATTGGATACTTGTTCCAGCTATGTGTTGGAGGAAGAGAAAAAAAGTTATGTCGACAATGGCTACTTCATTTTGTGACTCCATACTCACAAAATTTTTCCTACCATGGGAGTCGGATGCAGAGCATCATGCATCAGCCAAAAAAAAAAAAAAAAAAAATGTGGAAGATTTGTATGTTGGTTTTCTTGTCCTGTTGAGGTGGAAGCTTGTGGTGAAGATGAAGATGGTTGTATATCTTTCTTTTGACGTTAAAGTGTGGGACACACTTTTCTATCTACCAAGGGAGTCTGATGCAGGAGCATCTTGCACGGGAAAATTAAATTATTAGAAAAAAAAAGAAAAAAAAAAAAGAGGAAAAAAAAAAAAAAAAAAAATTTGTGGAGGAGAGAGAAAGTGACGAAAATGGAAGGAAAACAATTAAAAATAGAAAATAGGAAAAGTGGAGAAAAGAGGAATCTCTATTTTCAAGGTGCATGGGTGGCATAAATAGAAAATAATAAAAATAGTTGTCATCCCATTAATCGAGGTGTGTAGGTGGCAATTTAGAAGTTTGTGGAAAGATCCTTAAATCATGTATTTAATATTTGTTGGGTGCTTAGTTGTATTTGGGTGGGAATTTAATATTTATTTAAAGGTAGTTGTATTTACCTTTTATCCCACATTGGTTGTTTTTGTAATGTCTTGGGTTAGAAGTGCCTATTTAAGAAAGGCCTATTATCATTTGTAATCAAGTTCAAGGAATGGAAGCTCTTCTAATGGAAGTTCGAGAAATAGAAGTTCTTGAATTGTAAGCTCTTCAAATTTGGTACGGGTGGTGTGGCCCCCCATCACCTTATACTACGACCATCATAGTCTTCAAAGTGTTCAAACTTTCTTTTATCGCCAGTCATATGGTGTGAACATCCACTATCTATGATCCATGTATCATTTTTTCTCACATGAAAGATAAGTGTCATCTTATCTTCTTCATCATTATTATATTCATCTTTCATAGCAATGCAAACAATTTCATCTTCACTATTATCAAAATCTTTAGATTCCTTAGCCATAAAACACATTTTTTTACCTTTTTCCTTGAATGATTTGAATTCCTTCTTGCCATTCAACTTGTGACCTTTCTTCTCATCCTTGTTTTTCTTGTTTGGGCACCTAGCTACAATATGACAAATTTCTTCACATGAAAAAAATATTAGGAGAACTTTACCTTTGTATTTTCCTCTACCTCTAGAATATTTCCATGCAAGTAAAGCTTCAACAACTTCAACATCACTCACAAAAATTTCCTCTGATTCTTCTTCGCTTTCTAACTAAGAGTCCTTTATTTTCTTGCCTTTTAACTAAAGTGAAATTTTGGCCTCAAATGCTGATTCAATATTCTTGGAAGCTGGAACATAATTGTCATACTTATCTAGCTCAAAGGCTATCAATCTTCCTAATATGGCATCCAAAGTTATCTTATGATTTTCTTCACATCTTCTTTCTTGAATTGAAAATAATGTAATTGCATCAATAGGAAGTAATATTCTAAGAAATTTACTTAAAAATGTTTCTTCCTTGATACCTCCTCCAAAAGCTTTGATAGCACTGACACTTGTTTTGATCCTTTCAACATATTTGGTAATTTTTTCATCCTCTCTCATTCTCATCTGATCAAACTATCCTCTTAGGATCTCTGCTTTGGCTTTCCTCAAATTGTCATCACCATCGTAGATAACATTTAGCTAGTTCCACAGTTCAAAGTAATTTTTGCAGTCCTTCATATCATCAAATTCTTCATAGCTTAAAGCAGATGTAATGTCTATCATCATGGTGTTATGAGTCTTCTTCTTAGCAATGTCATTAACAGATAATGTACCAGAATGAGTATTATATTCTTCATCAAGTTATTTATATCCTATATCACCAGTGGAAGCTAGATGAAGTCTCATCATTCCCTACCATGCTAAAAAGTTATCTCTATTAAGCCTTGGAATTTCTCTCTTGAAAGACATCCTAATCTTTGGCTTAGGTCTTTGAAACCTTTCTTGCAAGCACCAAAAGCTTTGATACCAATTTTTGGAAATATAGATCGAGTAATTGAGAGGAGGGATGAATCAATTACACAAAAAAAAATCCACAAATCCCTTAGATGTTTCATAAAACAAATTACTATTGTCACTCAGTAAACATACTTAAAATGTTGTAACTAAGTAAATGTAGTATATGCTAACTTTAACTGATCTTAAACATTCACATTGATTAACATGCAAGCATAAAAGAAATAACATGAACACATGTAACACTAGATTTAACGTGGAAACCCAGTATTGGAAAAACCACCAAGTAACTAGCTACTGATTTTCACTCTTCTAAAGTGAGCCCTATTAGGAGCTAGCCTAGTTAAAATTTACAAAACACACTGTTAGGTTTGACCTTGTTTGAGGATTTAACCACCTTGTTAGGAGTGGCCTTGCAAAAGGTCTTTAGAACAATTCAATTAAACTATCGCCTTGTTAGAGGATTTACAAATGGCTATTAAACCAATTCTGCTAATATATTTTGGAATCACTGCTACAATGGTAAGAAAGTAAAAATTAAATGACCTAAATGAGATGTAACTAAATTGCTAATTACAGATCTCTATTATGCTTCTCTAGATCCTTCCTAATCAAATATAACTTTGCTGCTCCTCAAGGATATCTGACCATCCTTCAAATTCACTCACACTTTCCTTTTTCAAACAATCAATACACTTGCATACTTTCTCATTGCATTTAGAATTCTCAACTTGACCTTTAATATATACCTTACAAATTGTCAAGTCGGCTAAATTATAAGTTACAATCACCAATAATCATTACCTTAGTTGGATGGAAACAATACTTGAAACAATTAAAATTTATTTATGAAATGAACAAAATCCTTCATTAGCCAACCTTGCTTGGTAAACACTATTCCTAAAAAGATCTCCTGTGTTAACCAACAGGAGCTCGGTTAACACTGTAAACCTTGCAAAATCCTTTGGAAACTAAGTGAACTTGGTAAACACTAACTTTCCTTCATTAACCATGAAGTCTCAGTTAACACTTCTTTTTGCCACATTTTCCTTTAATGCTTGAGTGAGCTTAGAGTGATTTCAAAGAATGCTTGGTAGACATAGAAAATTGCCTTGCTGACCAACTAAGCTCGATAGACATTGTCTAATAACTCATATGACATTTGTGTGACATCAAAGACAACACACAATTAGACAATTGTATCCAATAGGTAATATCATTTTGGAATGATAATGATCATCATTCATTAAATACTAGAGATGTTCTTACACATAGAGTTATACCTAACCTTTATGAACATCATAGAAAACATTGGTTGGATACAACACAACATGAAATGTATGTCTCATTTTGTAGTTCAAATCTAGATATAAAGATTGGGCGGACATTATTTGAAAGATTGAATCCATATTATAATAGGAGAAACAAAGTTTTGTTAACTTGATATTGTTGTTGTCATATTAAATTTGATCTCAACTATCAAGTTTATTAGAAATTTATAAAAGAAACTTTTGGTTATGAAATGTGCCTCCTAGTAGACGAAGTGAGTTCCTCTCATCAATTTTGTCTGAAAAAATGGATGATTTTGTTGGTCAAATAAATTGCATTAGGGGAATATGTGACACATGTTCTAATTTGGCTCTTTTTCCTTTGAATAATGAAGGTATTGATGTCACAAAAATGATGACTTACAAGGGTTACAAATATGTAATGAATCAAACTAAATCTAGGAAAGAATAAAAAATATTAGAATATGTTGAAGAGGAGATGACCATGGGAGCATTTATGGACAAATTTAAAAGTTTGATACAACCATATATTCGTCATGCATATTTTGCAGAGTGGCAAGCACAACAATGTCAAACACTTAGAGATAACTTCCAGCTTGGAACTATTTTATCAGTTGTTGACTTTGCAAAAAACTATTAATTTTTTAATCAAAAGGCTATTCAATCATACTACTATTTTTTAGATCAGGTTACTATTATGGCACAAGTGTGCTATCATCATGCACAGTTAGAATTGGATGGTATTCAAAGCATATTTGAAGCATGAGTCATCAAAAAAGAATATCACTTCTACATAAGTGATGATAAAGAACACATGATATTCATTTTGTAGAACATTGTTTCAAGATTTTTTTCGCATATATCAAAGAAAGAGGCATAAGTATCAATAAACATTATGTTTTATAAGATGGGTGTGCTACAAAATTCAAATCATCTTGACCATTTTATGCACTTTGTCAATATCATTGTGATGAAAACATACCACATGTATGAACTTTCTTTGAAACTAGACATGGATAAGGTGAACATGATGGTGTTGGAGCTTGTATCAAACATGCTCTATGAAAGTATGAAATAAATTATAAGGGAGTTCATATAAATAATGCACATGACATTTTCAAATGGTACAAGACACATTTTTGATCAAATGAGGTTGGTGCATCATCAAGAGTGAGTCAAATAGTACCACACAGAGCCTTTCAGGAGATATCAGGTAAATGTACATGGGTGCATGTATATATATTTTCTCTTAAATATAATTTAAGTTATACACACATGGCACATGCATGAATATATATATTTTTATCTCCAATTTGTTTTTGTACATAAATATTAAATATGTTTCTTCAGGTATGGATAGAAAAACTATACATGGTTGCAAGAGGATAGAAAAACATAATCCTTACATTCTATTATGACTACCAATCATTGCAATTGGACATTGTACATGAGAGACTATTCATGTTTTTTTTGTTATTGCATTACTAAGAATGACAATGAGTGCATCAATCAAGGTTGTGGATATGTAGGTCTATGGACTTTGGTGCCACATTTTGTTATGGATACAAATAATCACTTGATGAAGATGAAAACTTTAATGGTATTTCTTTGATTTCTTTTGATTATAACTATTGAAAGGATGAAGTTAATTGAACCTAAAGAAAGTGATTTAATGTTATTTCCTATAGGTACATGTGCATTAAATTAAATAATTTAAATTATGAGTGTGTTTATATTTAATTGATGTTCAAATCTATTTTAAATGTATTGTTTGCTGGTTCAGTTGTTTTAGAGGGAACATATCTCAAGCAACAAGAATTAGTGAAACATCGAATTCACTTTGTTGATTACCAACTAACAATAAAGTGCTTCAATATAGTCAACATGTTATTGCTATGTCCATTTCTCTACATCTAGTTAAACACAAAGGTGGATGTCACAATTGGAGATTAGATATTGAGGACCAAGAGAGAATATTAAATGTTCTCCATGAGCATGTGGAATCACTTGACATCTATTTCTTATTTGTCAAACTTGAGCTTAAGATATTTCATATTTCTAGAATTTATTACTACATCTAATACTCATATTTCTATTGTCACTTGCTTAAAGATATTTTATATATTTCATATTTAATTTATTCCAATTCATACATGTAAACATGTATATGTTCATTATATGTGTCTAGAGTGCGTAGAACCACTTGCAACCTATTATATGTGTATAGTCAAGATTGATTTCATATTTGTAGAACTTACAAATAGATATTTCATATTTCATAGTTAATTTAATTCATTTCATATATGTACATCCAATGTTCATACTTACATGTATAACTTGCATACTTATATTGAATAATGACATGTGTTCATTAAATGATATACTTATATATTCATACATTACATACATACATACTTGACATGTTCATTTGATCATCTAGAAGTTTAGCAGTTTATTTTTGTACTCGTAGCAGTTTATTTGAGTACTTACATGTTCACATGGACAATAAACTAGAAACATTTAGATATATCATATTTCTCTCATAAATTGAACCAATTATGTACACATCCAACCATAAACTAAATACATGTATATTGAACAATATAAAACTAGAAATGTATGTGTATATCATATTTCTAATCATAATTGAAATACATACATATAGATCATATCCTAAGGTCATGAACTAGAAACATATATTCAGCAATTGAATAAATTTCAAACCAATCATGTGTTTAATAAAAATTGAATCAAAAATAGATGTATGTATGTGGAAAGATCAATGCATACATGTGTACATGTGTGTGTGTGTGGGTGTGGGTGTATACATACATACATACATACATACATACATATATATATATATATATACATAGATAGATATATGTCAAATCATAAATGTTACATGTTTCGATTAGATCAATGATAAAGTAAACAATTGCATGTGTCCTTGTTGGTGTAAATAGGTACTTTACTATTTACACTTACTTAAGTTTACTTAGGTTAATGCATTATTTTATTATTTTTATTTGTGAGACACTTGGGAGTTTGCGCACCTTTTGAGTTGTCATGTTGACAACATAGGAGTACGCAACTCTATTTGAGCACATGGTGTCTACAACAATATTTCGCGTGTCACACCATTGTAGGCTTATCCTCTAATCACCACACTTAATTTCGTGCTTAATGGAGGATAATCCATATCTGGTGGACATGTGCTTGGTTGTATGACACTTAATGGTGCTGACTTCTATGCATTCTAGAAGCTCTCTTGAGGCCTTTATATCCAGGCACTCCTAGTGTACTCTTGTATCAAGTTATCGAATGCATTGTCATTCTAATCATACTATGTCTACTTTGGTCTACTGTGTGCTTGCATTTGAGTTCTTGGTTCTTGGGTGAATTTTTCTCTTAGGAAAATTCTTACATGGTATCAAAGAAAATTGGAGATTTTCTCATCACATAGCTATTTGAGACCTCTTGATTACTTCATCACCTCAGCTTGAATTCAGAGTGCTGTAGAAATTGGGAGCATCTTGAGCTAGATCTAACCTCGCCATTAAGTCCAGAATGTTGAACTGATGAAAATTGACTATAAACTCACCTACCTTGGCCCAAAGTCAACTGTGAGGCAATTTTTTTTTGCAAATCAGAACCTGAAGGCTTGATTTGTAGTATGGGTATGGTCTTTTTCAGATCTATGATTTAATTTAGTTTTGGATCTGTCATTCTTCTTTGTAATTTTCCATCAGACTCTTTTAAAATTTATTTTGCCGTGGGGCACCTGAGAAAGAAAAAAAATTTAACAGACCTGAGCAGTGACACCTCAGATCTATCAATATTGGAGGTTTATTTGTTGTCGCAAGAGGGTATATTGTCTTTGGTTGCAAGTCTTTTACTTCTTAATTTTGGCAACAAGGCCAAACAAATCTATGAGCTTCATATTTTGACGTGACCCATTCAAAATCCGGTGACACACCTCAACATCGGCAGCCCAAGGCCCACGGCTAGCCAAACCTCCATCACATGCGGCCTGCATATATTCGATTTAACATCTACAGATTCCTATTTAAAAAGAGTGCAAACCACATCCCCACTATCAATGTGGGATATTACCCACTAAACTGGTGCTCGCTGCTCTTTTCACACCCTTTGGTGAAGCAAAATCTGGCACGAGGGCATTTTTTTATTTGGCGTCATCTTTCCTGCCCCAGCAACCGCTGCATCTTCTTAGCACTTATATTTTTTGTTGGATCTCTGACATGATGACTATTCTTCCTGGCTACTGGATATCCTGATTCCGTCACACTTTTTTAACATATTCTGGGCAGTGGCATTTGTTCACTTTTTTCCACTATATTTTTTAAAAACACCTACGGTTTACCATTTCTCGGCAGGGTCTTTTTTTTTGGCAAGAATGTGGATCCTTGCAGCAGAGCCGCCACATGGCACTTTCAAGCCCTCCACGTGAAACAAGTGATATTTTTCCACCTAGACCAGTGTCATCTGCACACATGGACCCATCAGCCGACTCGTATGCCTAATCAACAATTGGGACTACCACATCACCCATGGAATCTGATCACTACTGCATCATCATACGAATTTCCATGTGTCTTGTCCGTATAGTACGAACAAATCTAGTCAGTTGACACATCACTAGGGGACTATCTTTTTTTCTTACATCATCATTTTGTTGTGTTAAATTTGACACCCATCTGGACGTCATTCCAGGGAATTTTACAATTGCATTGATAGCCATTTGACTATCAAATTTAGACTCACAGTTTCTCCTCAAGACCCCTCTCCATATTACTTTTGAGTTTGGCGGCTTGACTTTGTGAGCTCATAATTTGGACATCTAGACTCCGATTTAGGTGCAATTTTTTTTTAAATCAGTTAGAATTTCTTGAATTTTCTAGTGGTGGTGTTTTTTTCTGGTTTTGGTGCATAGAGTTTGCTGAATTTTCATTTTTTGGTGACTATGCCTACATAATCCTACCTTTTGCAACTTTAGAAGCTTCGTACGGGCACATCTGGTCACTTTTTCAGGTTCTTTTTTTTGAAAGTGCATATTTTTTGTCTACTTTCTAGATCTGAAGTTAGATTCTAGGGTTGTGTGGACCAATTTCTCACTTTTAGAATTAGGCCTTTTTCAGCATTATAAAACTAAGCTACAGTACTTAAGTGAAAAATTTCAGCCTTATAAGGTAGTTGTAAAAGCAAAATTAGAAAGTCCACTTTGTTCATTTTGACAAGTGGCCCATTTTGACAAGTGGCCCATTTTGACAAGTCAAATAGCATCTTTTTTGGGGGGGTCTTTTGATTGAATGAAAGGGGGGGGGGGGGGGGTGTACTTTTTTTTTGTGTCTCTATTTTGTGCTCTTTTCATTTCTGCATCATGGGTTTTAAACAGTCCTCCTTTAACTTTACACAACTATTCTACTTGGAAAGATATTGCATTGAGTAGATTAATGGAAAAAGGATATAGTTTATATGTTGATGGTACAATTACCAAACCTACTGATGCTAAAGATCTCATTGATTGGAAAAGACAAGACCAATAGGCCTTAGGTGTTATGAGAAGTTGTGTACATAGGGATCTTCTCTTTCACATTAAAAATTGTTTAGAATCTAAAGAAACTTGGGATAAACTTGAACAGTTGTATGGTAAAGTGGATGAAGAAAAGGGATTTCAGATTGAGGATGATCTACTTCTCTTGGATCCTAAAAATTATGACACAATTTAGGATTATATCATCAAAGTCAATGAGTATAGGGCACTTCTAAAAGATTGTGAAAATCTCATGAAGGATGATAGGTTGATTCATCACATCCTGAAGAAGCTACCTTCTGAGTATGCCAACTTTTTTTCGAGTTTTAATACTCACAGGTTAACCATGGGATCTACTTACTAGAAGCCTTTCTTTGATGGATTTTGAGACATGTTGATTGTTGAACAATCTCACTTAGTGGATTTTGGACTTCTTAAGTCATCTAAGACCAAAGCCTTAGTGGCTAGTGATGCTCACAAATCTAGTCAAGGGGGAAAAAGCAACAAGAAGAAGCAATGCAAGTAGAAAACACAATCTGAGACACAACATGACTCCTCTCAACAAGGCGGTTCTTCTTCAAACAAGAAAGGAAGTAATGAAACAAAGGAAAAACTCTTTTGTGCATACTACAAAAAGCCAAATCATGACGAGCATCATTGCAAAACAAAAAGAATTGATGAGTTAGAAAATCCACTCAAGAAGAATAAGATTCAAGTGCCAGGTACTTCCAAGGATTCTACTCCTAACTCTTCAAAGAGTAAAGGTCAAGCACTTATGGCCAACACAAGTTCTTCTTCAGAATGGCTACTTAACTCAGGTGCCTCTTATCACATGGGTTCTTCAAAGCAAGACTTTTCTTTATTGAAGCAGTCAAAAGTACCACACATCTTCGCGGGAGATGATGCTAAGATGGAAGTTGAAGGGAAAGGAAATGTAGAAATGGAAGATGGGGAATCCACAGATATTATCTATGTTCCAAATTTGAGCTCTAATCTCCTATCAATTTACCAAATCACTCACCTTAGAGATGGTCATAAGGTTGAGTTCCTTCTCGATTCAGTGATGGTGCACAGTCTCAAAGATGATTCATTGGTAGCATTTGGGAAAGTCAATGATGACCGAAGGCTTTATTCATTCTCCCACTTTGTGCCTAAGAGTCCTTCTCAAACTTTGTTAACTCATTGTACTTCAAACAACCTATGGCATGAGCAGTTTGGTCACCCTGACTTCTACTCCCTTTAGCAACTTTGCTCAAAACACATGGTCAAAGGTCTACCCAACATCAACTTTTCTAAGGGAGAATTTTCATCTCGTTAAGTGGATATGAATCTCAAGGAGAAGTATGATAAAGGAAAGTCTTCTCGAGCTCTAGTTGTTCTTTAGCTAGTTTAGATGGTATTACCAGGACCATTTGCAGTGACTTCAGTTAGCCAAGGCTGCTACATACTCACATTTGTTGATGACTTTTCAAGATTCACTTGGGTCTTCTTCCTTCATCATAAGAATGAAGTAGTTCATAAGTTACAAGACTTCAAGACTCATGTTGAACACAAGTCAAGGAAATCTATCAAAGTATTAAGGGTGGACAATGAGAACATATATGTTAATAGAAGACTTAAGGACTTTTTCAAAATTGAGGGGATTGATCTTCAAAACTAACCAACATTCAGTCCGCACAAGACTGATGTTACAGCTATAAGGATTAGGACTCTCAGGACCAAGGGAAGTTGCATGATTAAGGCCAATTCTCTTGATCCTACACTTGAAGTTGAAGCCATTAGCAGTGCTACTCACATAATTAACAGGTCTCCTCATCCAGCCTTAGATGGCAAGACTCCTTTTGAGGCATGGTGGTACAGAAAACTTGTTGTGAGTCACCTTAGAGTCTTCGGTTGTCCAACATGGGCAAACCTTTCTTCTAGGAGTTGCAAGGCACTAAAACCTAGGCCTTGTACCTTTATTGGTTATGAAGATAATATGAAGGCTTATAGACTTATGGATCCTAAGACTCATGAGATTTTTGTGAAGGATCTTCACTTTGAGGAAAGTTCTCCTAGCTTGTCCTTGCTCCTCTCCACACATCATACACAGTGGAAACTAATAGTGACACAAGCGATAGTGCTTCAACAGGTTCTAACACGTGGGGTTCTATTGACAGTTTTAGTATGAGGTCACATCAGTCCAGTCCACATGCTTACCTTGATACAGTGAAAGGTGCATCTCATCATGGTACATCTTGTCTTCTAGTTCCAGCTTTGCTTGACTTGGGAGATAGACTTGAGGACTTACATCTTCTCATTGATGATTATTCTTCTACAATTTTTGTGAGGGCTCACTCTGACCCTCAAGTCCATTCTCTACATGATCAATCTACCTAGGTTGGCGTGATTGTGGATCCTTATGAACAACAATTAGTAGAGGTCTTTTTGTTTGTTGAGGAGATAGATGGTTCAGTGGAACAGGTTCAGCAAACATCCTTTCTAGATCTACATTCATGAACTTCAACATCAATATAGGGAGACTTGAGTAGGTTTCTAGGCCACCATACATCTTCAGGACTATACTTTTGGCATTTTTTCTTCCTAAGGGGAGGAGCACCATTTTGCATTCTTGGACTAGCTTTTTCATCGGAGCAGCTTTCACTTGTTGGCATTTTTGTTTTGGGGCGGAGCCTATTCTGTCTCTCTTCCTTCTTTCATTCTCTTATGTATATACTAGATGTATGTCGTAATGGGGGGGTCTTGATTACTCCATCCATCGATGCATCCTTACTTATCTCTCTTTTTGGGAGGGAGGGTTTTTCCCGTGAGGTTTTCCCTCTTTCCCTACTTTATGGGAGATTTCATTTCATTATGTACATGGGTACCTTACATGGCATAGTAGTCGGGACCCATTACGCATCTTCATCCTAGATCGTAAGCTTAAGGGCATTCCCCTAACTTGCACTTAAGGGGGGGTGTTGGTGTAAATATGTACTTTACTATTTACATTTACTTAAGTTTACTTAGGTTAATGCATTGTTTTATTATTTTTATTTGTGAGACACTTGGAAGTTTGTGCACCTTTTGAGTTGTCATGTTCACAATATAGGAGTACGCAACTCTATTTGAGCACATGGTGTCTACAACACTATTTTGTGTGTCACACCCTTGTAGGCTTATCCTCTCATCATTGCACTTACTTCTATGCTTAATGGATAATAATCCATATCTGGTGGACATGTGCTTGGTTGTATGACACTTCATGGTGCTAACTTCTATGCATTCTAGAAGCCCTCCTGAGGCCTTTATATTCAGGCACTCTTAGTGTACTCTTGTATTGAGTTATTGAATGCATTGTGATTCTGATCATACTCTCTCTACTTTGGTCTACTGTGTACTCATGTTTGAGTTCTTGGTTCTTGGGTGAATTTTTCCCTTAGGAAAATTCTTACAGTCCTAAACTAGAGTCATCCTATACATAGGAATAGAATGACCCTCTGATTGAGAATCATGAGGATCATGTATCTGTGGAGTATCAAATAAGCCCTAAAATTAAAATATAACAATGTATTAGACACGTATCTATGGGACATGTATATATGTACACATGGGTTCTAGAGTTTCAAATTATATTTACTTGTAGATATTTAAATTTAAATGCATTGATACAAGTGCACATGTATCTAATAAATTTCAAATTAATTTAAATTTCTATTATATAAAAAATTACCTAAGCACTAGTGGGTGTCACATCCATTATATTTGTACCCCTGTGAGTAGTAGGTGTCACATCAACAACATCTCTCCTCCCTCTATGGTCAGAAACCACACTAGAAGAAGCATGCTCTACTACTTATACCAAAAAAAGTATAACTCATTTGGGAATATGAGTATAGAATTATAAGTTTTTACATGGAAACTTATTACTATAAAAATGAAACTTAAAAGAGGTATGTACATGGGTCTAAGGAAAAGATAGTCATTAATGAAATGTACTAAGGTGTTGTCAATAGAAAATTTTAAGAAAGCCCCTCTAGAGATTACAAACACTATGCATAAAATTTTATATGAAATAGTGGAGTAGAACTGACATTATTGTTTGAAATTGGAAACAAAAATTAGAGAGTCATCACTTGCTCAAATTATGCCTAAACTTAGCAGGACACAAATAGCTAAAATAGTAAATAAATATGCTATCAAATTTGTCCCAAAATATAGAGCTTTCAACATACTACAAAATAATATGGAAGACGTTGTGAAGAAGACCACTCAAATATGGAAAATTATGTATGGGCTTGCTATAGTAAAAGAAGGAGAATAGGAGCCTATTGAGGTTAAGGATGATGAAGAAGATGACAATGAGGGAGATATAGAAATGAAAGTAGATGAACATGCCCTCAACAAATAACAAGTGAGGATACTGAAACAATTATAGTAAAGGATGTTTCTAATGTAACAACTCATAACATCAATCCCTTAATAGAGGAAGATCTAAAAAAGATGCACAATCAATCTACACTAGAAAATAAATTGTGTGACAATCCTATGTTGCTGAGTGTAGATAAAATTTACAAAATAGTGACTAACACTACAAGGGAAGAGGTGAAAACACAAGAACCACCTACCACCACCTCTCAAGTCAATAATGTACAACCTTTGGATAAAGTACCAAAAGTTACATCAGAAAAGGATGATACAGCTGCAGCAGATAAAGTGGAAATTAAGCCACTATTTATACATAGAGTGAAATAGGTCAAATAGACTTATCTACACTTTCCAACACAAGTACAAGGTGCAATTCAAGGCATTATCACAAAAAAGGGAAAAGCTAAAAAGATTGAGTTGAAACCAAAGCTAAACGAGAAAACAAAAATTTAATCCCTAGTAAATTTACTCAAATTTGGCACACCTTCCAATCACACTCTTTAGAAGCCAAGCATAGATGCAACACCTTTTCAATTTTCAAGGTCAAGTCCAAGTTCATCAAAGGTTAAAGAAGTGATATGATATGGAGATGGAAGCCTTGATGAAGACATTATTTTGCCAATATATGATTATGCCTTAGTGACAATAGAGTAGATGGGCATACTACAAGAAACCCTTTCTAGAAAGAAGCATCAAGAATTGCTTAGAATGGAGCATAGGTAGAAGTAAACATTGGTAGATATTAAAGAAATCTTCCTAGATGTATTCAATCTACCAATCCCAGATGAAACCAAATTAGTGATTGAACAATTGACAAAAATAGTGGAAAAGGTAAGTGATGTAGACCTTTATACCAATGTTAAATTATTATAATAGTATAAAAAGAAATTCCAAACTAAAGTGAATGAGAAAATATTAGGTGATATAGAACTTACACAAGTTGTATTGGAAACTAAGGTAGAAGGTGGGAAGAAGGTACTTGAGAATATTTTCTCACTGTACACCAAACTGTGCAACCTCGTGTACTCTTCACACAAGAGAAAATAAGTCACATTTTAAGTTTGGAAAGTCAAATTAATGCATCAGGTGCAAAATTTCCTATGGCTCTAGCTCAAAGTGAGAAGCACTTTAGAAATTTATTACAAACCTTGAGTCAATTAGCATCATTATCTGTAGAAGAAGCTAACACAATGGCCAAACTAATCAGCACCCAAACAACATTGACTCCTCACATGAAGATTTTGCACAAGGAGATAGGCTATGTAGAAACTCTTATGAAGAAAGACCCCAATCTTTCTACACTAGATGGCCTATTTCACCGTGCTACCAAGCTGGCCATCCAAATTAAGTCTTTGGATGTAGCATGTGAAAATTGGGATGCAGATCTTAAGATTATACTAGAGGTCCATAAATCTTTCTTGGAAAAATATGTTATCAATATATAGCCCATCAACATCAGTGTAAACAAGGGGGAGAATAAGAAAAGGGGAAGAATGGTAGTAGAGCTAAGCAAAGGGGGAGAAAGCAAAGAATAGCAAGCAAGTCAAAGAGTATCAATTGAAGCATATCTACTAAGTAGGAGTATAGAATTAGAAGTACACAATTTTGAGTACATAATAGATCAAACAACTTAGGGGGAGTATAAGATTTTTGAGGTATAAGTTGTTGCAAAATTTTTATATTCTTTGAAATTTTGTACATGAGCCAAATAGGAGACATGTTATGCTCGTAAGAATAAGGATATTAATGTATGACCAACTATTTTTGACACTCGTGTAAAATGGGGAGATTGCTGATCTCATATTGGTTTGTCTAATGAGTGTATATATACTTAAGTCATTTTCCTAGTTCATGTTGAACAAGTAACTTACGTGCCAAGCACAACATGTATAAGATAGAACATGCCAAGTCCATAGTGAGTGTCAAGCCAATCATATGTTGTGTCACTCAAGTGCCAAGTAGACAATGCATGCTAAGTGATTTAAGAGCTGAGTAAATAATGAAATTCTAAGTGATAAAGATGTCAACTTACAATATAGAAACTAGTATATGCCGAGAAATAGAGACTTTAGATGTTGAGTAAGATAGTTTTATTATAGTTTTTTGTAATGGCACAAATAACTATGTAAGCTATTTTTGAGCTGACTTAAAGATTGAATTATGATATTTTGGAGATAAGGATGAATCTTAAGTTGGCATCCCTATGAAGTACATGCATCTAATCAGATAAAAGGAAGGTTTAAGTGGTGAAATCATTGAATCGTAGCTGTTGATTCATACCTAACCCTAAGTTTCCTAACTCTTCTTAAGGAGGACAAACCCTAAAATATCTAAGGTATGTGAAAGGAGAAAAGAAAGAAGTTTGCATGCACAAAAAGAGCATTCATGGTGGCTAAGGAATTGTGAATTATAATTTCATTGCAAGATTAGTTAAAGGAGAAAAAAGGAAAGGAATAGTATGCAATAGATAGATATCTGATCAAGAAGAGTAAAAAATACATTAGTTTAGAGCTAATCTATCATCAAGAAACAAAGTGCTAACCACAAGATAAATGCTGAAATATTATAATAGGTAAATCAATTAAATTTCTTAATAGAGTAGTCCTCATAGGATGTATTGAAATCCTCTAACAAGGTTCTTACTTATTTTTTAGTTGAATTCCTTTAACAAGGCACACTTCTAATAGAGTGTTAAAATCTTTTAAACTAGGGTGATACTTAATAGTCTTTGTAAACCTTTAACAAGGTAGACCTTTCATAAGTAGATCATGTTTCATGATCAAACATTGTATTCTTCATTCGATACACTTTATTATTGTAGTAGTGAAGATTTCCGGCTATCATTCCCACCTTAATTTTACCTTCTCATTAGAGGGTTTCTAGGTAATCATATCTTGTGTCATATATGTCTAAATGTATACTTGTTTACATATTTTAGATGTACATTCTTTATATCATATTTTAATTTACTTAGAATAAATGAGATGGATGTGTAGTGAATACTTTTATGGGTCAAAGTTTAAACTACTAGTACATCCTCGCTCCCTCCCCCACCACAAAGTTTACCTTTCCTATTGTAACTCCAATAGTTCCTTTGATAGAGAAAGTACCTTTAGCCGTAGAAGTTGATATTATATTGTGGTGACTAATTAGGGAAGTACTGTACATACTTCATAAATTCTTTGGGGCCAACATTGTGGCTTATGTATGGCCAACATGTTGCAACCCTAAAGAAGCATAAAAATACTTGTATAAAAGGGCTTAGAGTTAGGGATTGTTTCATAGTTTTGATGCAAAATTGGTTCTTACAGTGGTATTGAGCTATAAGGGATAATGGATTTTAATTAGGTTGTAATCATTAGATTGTAATAATATTAGACTTGTTGTTTAGTTGATGTAGTCAGGGATTGGGTGAACCATGTTAAATCTTCGTGCCTTCAGATCTTTTCTGTGTGATCTATTATTTTTTGATATTATTTATATTTGTATGTGATTTTTATTTTTGTCCATTGTTTAATCATAATAAGTAATATTAGAGCCTAGTTATTTTTAGTTATCCTTTGTAGGAAAGTCTCACAATTGAGTTGGAGTCTCATGGTCGAGTGGGAGCAATGGAAGATGAGGGTAAGCTGAGGGTTGGTAGGTTTAATGGGTAGAACTTTTAGTCATGGAAGCTGCAAATGGAAGACTATCTTTATCAGAAGGATTTATGGAATCCATTGGAAGGAAAAACCAAGAATCAATGATCTATGTCAAATGACGAATGGGATCTTGTGGAAAGAAAGATACTTGGAAGCATTCAATTATGCCTAGCACCATTGCTGCCATTTAATATTAAAAAAGTGAAGACAATAGAAGAGTTGATGAAAACCCTAGTGACACTGTATGAAAAGCCCTCAGCTTCAAACAAGGTATTTCTCATGAAGCATTTATTTAATATGAAAATAATAGAAGCTAGATCCATTGTAGATCATTTAAATGAGTTTAATAATTTTACTAGTCATTAATCTTCTTTGGGAATTAATTTTGACGAAGAAATTAGGTTTCTCTTGATTTTGTGTTCTTTGCTTGAAAGTTGGAATGGCTTTGTAATGATTGTGAGTAATTATGTTCCTAGATCTAGTACCCTAAAATATGATTATCTGATCAATGTTATTTTTAGTGAGCAAACTTGTACATCAAGAAGTGCTTTGAACGCACAAAGTTGAGGTAGAATGATTGAAAGAGAAAATAATTTTGGAAAACATGTGAAATCAAGAGGAAAGTCAGAAAGGAGGAGGTTTGAATCGAGAGGACCAAATGATTATTGGTACTATCGAAAACCAAGGCATAAAAAGAAATATTGTTGGACTCAAAAGAAAAATGAAGGACATAAACCAGATGGAGACGAGGCAAATGTGGTAAGTAAAAAATCTGAAGATGCTTTGCTTCTATCTTTAGAAAGTGTTGATGATTCATGGGTTTTAGATTTTGGTGCTTCATTTCATGCTACACATTATAGAGGTTATTTCACTAATTATGTCCAAGGGGATTTTGGGCTTGTATATTTGGAAAGGGAAAAGTTAAGATTAAGTTGTAGAATGGGTATCATTGGCTAGTACATGGGGTAAGACATGTTCCAAGGCTAAGTAGGAATTTAATTTCAGCAGGGCAACTTGGTGATGAGAATTGTGTGGTTACTTTAATGATAAAAAATGGAAGGTTACAAAAGGTTCCCTTGTAGTAGAAAAAAGTGTGATAGTAGGAACCTTATATCTTTGTATAGGTCATATTTTTCTTTCTTCTTTGATTGTTTTAGAGAAAAATGAATGTTTAGGAACAATTGCTACAGTTGAGCAAGGAGAACAAATAGCTGTTGTAAATTTAGATACAACATTGTAGCACAACTGACTTGAGCACATGAGTGAGAAAGGTATAAAAATACTTCATTCAAAGAATGTTTTACTAGGTCTAAAATGTGTTATTATGGACTTCTGTGAAATTTGTATGTATGGAAAACAAAAGAGAGTGATTTTTGTGAAGACTCAGAAGGAAAAAAAAAAAGGATAAATTAGAGCTTGTGGATACTGATGTATGGGGACTGGCTAAGGTATCTCCCTTGGTGGCTCTCATTATTATGTTACATTTTTTGATGATGCAACTAGAAAGCTATGGATTTATTTCCTTTGATAGAAATTTGATGTATTTCAAACTTTTAAGAAATGGAAATACTTTGTTGAAAATGAGACTAGTAAGAAATTAAAATGTCTCATATCTAGTAATGGTGGTCAGTATTGTAGTCATGAATTTGAAGATTATTTCTCCACTGATGGTATTCATAGATAGAAAATTTTTCCAAGGACTCTAGAGGGAAATGGAGTGGCTAAATGCATGAAAAGGACTATAATGGAGTGTGAAAGGAGCATGAGGTTACATGCTAGGTTACCCTTACACATGTTTGTAGAGGCTATTAATATTTTTGTATATTTGATTAATAGAGGTCCTTCTAGTCCTTTGGGTTGCGGTATTCTAGAGGAAGCATGGACTAGTAAGAAGGTCAGTTATTCTTTTCTCAAGCCCTTTGGTTGTAAAGTATTTATTCACATAGATTCTGAAAATAGAACCAAGCTACAACCTAAGTCAAAGAAATTTATATTTTTTTCATATGGCATTAAAGAATTTTGTTATAGGTTTTGGAATTTTGAAAATCATAAAATTGTAAGAAGTAGAGATGTCATATTGAATGAGAAAGTGTTGTACAAAGATCTATTGGAGCAACATGAGAAGAAAGAAGATGATTATGTAGTGTTGGATAATATTCCAAAAGATGATGTTCTAGCCATTCCTCATGATGTGCAACAACTGCAACAAAAAATACCACACACTAGTGAATGTTAGGTTGTCAAAAACACAAATTAGACCTCCAAAAATATTTTCTCCCTCTTTGTATTCAATTTTACTTACTAATACTAGTAAACCTAAATGTTATGATGAGGTAGTATAGGTGGATACTAAGATTTAGTGGGAGTCTACAATGGAAGACAAAATGGACTCTTTGTTGAAGAATAAGACATGGGATTTTGCAAATTGCTTGCTGAGAAAAGAGCTTAACATAATAAGTGGGTTTATAGGTTAAAAGAAGAGGATGGATGTAAGAAAAGATTTAAAGCTAGGTTAGTTATAAAAGGGTTTGAATAGAAAAAGGTATTTATTTTGATGAGATAATTTCTCCTATTGTTAAAATGACTTCTATCCATACTATTTTAAGTATTGTGGCTACTAAAGATTTGCATTTAGAGTAGCTTGATGTTAAAAAAACCTTTATTTCATGGTGATTTGGAAGAATACATATATATGGTACAACCAAGAGGCTTTGCGATAAAAGGTAAGGAGAACTTAGTGTGCAAATTGAAGAAAAGTTTATATGGCTTGAAGCAAGCACGTCGGCAATGGTATCTAAAATTTGATAGATTTATGCATGAGCATGGATACAATAGGTGTCATCTAGATGATTGTGTTTATTTTATGAGGTTAGATAATGATAACTATATTATTTTATGTTTATATGTTGATGATATGCTTGTTTTTGGGTCTAACATGGACCAAATTAGGGGGTTGAAATGCCAATTAGCACATGCATTTTATATGAAGGATTTGGAGGCAGAAAAAAAAAATCCTTGGTATGAAGATTTGTAGAGATAGGAAGAACAGGAAATTAACATTGTCTAAGGTTTATTATGTTGAGAAGGTGTTGCAACATTTCTCTATGGGGAATGCTAAAGCTATCAGCACACCTTTACCTGGTCATTTGAAGTTGACAAAGGAGATGTTTCTCAACACACAAGAAGAGGAGGATAAGATGTCCAAGGTACCCTATTCTTCAGTTGTAGGAAGCTTGATATATGTTGTGGTATGTACTAGGCTAGAAATTGTACATGTAGTGGGAGTCATTAGTAGGTATATGAGTCATCCAGGAATTGAAAATTGGAATGCAGACAAATGGATTCTCCGAATATTGAGAAGAACATCCAATAAGTTTTTACACTTTGGGGGCTCTACTACTACTTTACAAGGCTATGTTCACTCAAATTTGGTAGGGGATATTGATACCAAGTGGAGTACTATAGGTTTTGTCTTTACTATTGGTGGGGTAATCGTGACTTGGGTTTCTAGGTGATAGAAGGTTAATGTTTCATCGACTATAGAGGTATAGTATATTTCTACCACTGAGGTAGCCAAGGAAATGATATGGCTTTAGTTCTCCTTGGCAGAATTGGGACACCCTTAGAAGGATAATTATTTGTTTACAAATAGTCAGAGTGTCATTCAACTTGTAAAGAATTCAGCTCTACATTCAAAGATAAAATAATTATAGTTGTGGTACCATTTCATTTGATCAGTTTTGGAGGATGGATAGTTAAAGCTAGACAAGATACATACATATGAAAATCTAGTAGATATGATTACCAAGGTAGTAACAAGGGAGAAGTTGAATTCCTCTTTAGCTTTGGTTCATATTCTAGACTAAACATGAATACAAGCTCAGTAGAGTCTAGAATGGTTTGATCTAGAGGTAGCCCCATGTGGTAGTGATATTGCTCTAGGATCAATCTCCAAGTGAGAGATTGTTGACTAGTGTGGAGTCTAATCAGTCCCCAAGTGGGAGATTGTTATTTTGTGGTGAATGATTAGGGAAGTACTATACATCATAAATTCTTTGGGGTTTGGGGGCAGCACCCCAAAAAAAAAATTTGGGACGTGGCCAATGTATGGCCCACATATAGCCACATTTTGTAACCCTAAAGTAGCATAAAATTACTTTTATTAAAGGGATTAGGGTTAGTGATTTTTTTATAGTGGTGATGCAAAATTGGTTCTTGTGGTGTTATTGAGCTATAAGGGATTACAGATTGTAATTAGGTTGTAATCACTGGATTCTAATAATATCAGACTTGGTGTTTGGTGGACATAGTCAGGGATTGGGTGAACCACATTAAATTTTGGTGTATTGTGTTCTTTTCTGTGTGATCTATTAATTTTTTATATTGTTTATATTTGTATGTAAATGTTATTTCTATCCATGGTTTAATCCTAATAGTTTCCTTGCTGAAGAGATAGTATCTTTTTCCTTGTATGAAAATGCATCTCCTTTTAGAAGAGAAGAAGCTAAGGAAGCATATATTCAAGCACAATGTTAGTAGGACCTAAAGACAAAGGGGAGGAAACTTCATGTAATGAAACCTAAGTAGTAGTAGTTGAGATGATACCAGCCTCTAAAGGCTTAAGCTGCATCCTAGATACCAGTGTGGTTCCTAAAGACAGTTTTGAATGAGACAAGAAGTGACTGTGGGACAATGATCCCCTAGTGACTCCTTAAAGAAGAGACATAATAGAAATGAGTTGAGCATCAAGTGAAGCTAGACAATGCCAATTTGAGGACTGATAATTTTCTATATTTTTTTATGTTTTTTTTTTTGTCAAATAGTTAGCTTATTCAATCAATTTTTTTATTTTTCATCCATAAATATTTAGCTACTTTTAGTACGTACCACTAGGTATCTAGTACCATTATAGATTTAAAAAAATTAATCTATTATTAACCAGTGATTAAAAATAGTTATTTCAACCAATTAAAAAATATTTTCTTCTCATATTTTATATTTATTTTATCACTATCAAATATTTATAAATGTTATTTAAGCTTGTAAGGTTTTTTTTTTTTTTTTTGTGTTTTTAAACCACATTATGATTGGTATGTAGATTTGAAGTGTTAGAGAGGAAGTTTAAGAATTGCAAGATGTGTGTGTGTGTGTGTGTGTGTGTGTGTGTGTGTGTGTGTGTGTGTGTGTGTGTGTGTGTGTAATTTTAAAAATTGACCATAGTTATCAAACAAAATAAGAAAATTTATGTCATACTATTTTACAATTTAATATTTTATAAACTAATTAAAAATTTTATAGCATGGTTATATTAATTTTTTTTTCTTACTCTTTATTATTATAAACAATAGTTAATGTAAAATAAGGCACTTCATTTATTATTTTTTATATTTTAATATATAATATATGATTATATTAAATATATATAATTAATGTTTAAAAGTCAACATATAACATTGCATATACTTGTTGTCTTGGGGGATGTCAATCCTTGAGAGAATGGAAGAATTTTTGGAACCATTGGATCTTGTCAAGGATGAATTTCTTTTGCTGGATAACTCTACATGAGGTAATCCTCATGATTGATAATCTACAAAGTAGAGAATTCGAGTTGGCCAACTAATGTGTGTTATGTTAAAATGCAACATAATCAATTCAACACCTCCTCATGCATTGTCCCTTTTCTACAGAGGTTTGGAGGAAGATTTTCTCTATGTGGGAGATTCAATGGTGCTTCAGTGAGAAACACCCATCAGTTTGTTAACTATGATGGTCCGTCTAATGACCTATACCTCAAAACCTTCTAAAGAGTCATCCCCCCATAAGTATGATGGAAAATTTGGAAGGAATGAAGAAACCACATATTTTGGGCAAAAGCTACTTCTAGGATGGTGGTGGCTCAGAAAGTGGCCAGCCTCCTAAAAGAATATAGTGGGATCTAGCATTAGAAACCCCCCTGAACCCCATGAGAGACCAAGATATGAGAATGGTTAAATCTTGGGACTTTAGTGTAAAGGTGGAAAGATTCAACAAATCTAAAGTTTTTGCCAGAGGTAAAATGATTTGACACACTCCCACCCCCGCCAAGCTTAGATGAAACTCAATTTTGATGGCTTGGAAATTGCTAAAAGGACTATGATTGGTGTGTTGACTAGAATAATACTTGTAAGGTAGTGGTTGCCTATGCTGGGAGCTATTGAGGGAGATCAAAAAATCAAGCAAAAGCTTTGACCATTCTATGGGGAATGAGGATAGAGAGAGCTAGAACAATTAATGATATAGCTATTGAGGGAGATTCTATGTTAATTATCAAAGTTGTGAAGGATGAAGGTTAGGGTAGCTAGAAGATAAAATAGACAATAGAGGAAATTTGAATATTGTTAAATGGGCTTCTTGAAGTCCACATGGACCACATCTATCTAGAAGGGAACAAAGTTGTGGATGATCTAACCAAAATTAGTCATGAAGTGGAAGGAATAAAGGAATAGGATGATGTTATCCAAACTCCACCATCCACAAAAATGATGGTGGAAAGTTAATGTGATCTTTCAAATGTAATATAATGAAGTACAACAAGTGGTGTATTAGTATGGATCCAGGTGGATGAGAGAACCCAAAAAATTGCTATAAAGTCTAGAATATTTGGAAATATTTTGTGTTTATTTATATTTAGGGGATGTCGGTGCAAACTAAGGATTTAGAGATTGAACTAGGAGGAGACATGGGTACCAACAACTGCATTAAACTAGATAATATTAAGGACTATATTAGGGGTAGTGAGTTTGCATGGGTTTATTTGCAAAAAGGTGGTTTGTAATCATTCATGGAAGGAATTACAAGGTATGATGAGCATGTGTCCCTATAATTTGTCAACACCTAGAATAGCAGAAAGGTAAATATTAATGGGGTGGTATTCAAAATAATAGAGGAGCTTGTCATAAAAGTTGGTGGGTTATCTCTCAAGAGAAAGAGTTGGCATAAGTGGGTTGGGGTTTCTGATAATATGAGCTTGTGGAAATTCTTCTACCTAAAACAAGATCCTATTTACATGTGGGGTTTTTTTTTTGTGGGAGAACCTATCCAAACCATGGGACATAGTGTGCTATGTCATTATGTGCTATGTCAGACTCAAAAATTCGTTCCAAGTGTTGTATAATTATGACTTTCTTAGTTTAAACCATTTCACAACCTAATTTTCTTCCCACACCTTAGTTTTAATTTGATGGAGAATAGTGTGTTTAATGCTATGAAAAAGAGGGTGGAAGGAAGACCCTTCTATACCCTCTACCATGCCTTCATGTTTAAAAATTATAAATTCCAAGTCACCCTCAACCTGCCTCTTCTTGTTAAAACCCTTGTCACTATTACTCCCCAAGTCTGCATGGACCCTAGCCCTTGCTATATCTTGAAGAAGGTAGACAAAAATCCCTTGAGTTATAGGAAAAACATCAACATTATTGATTATAATACTAATACTAGATAGAGTAATAAAGTTGCAAGAAGGTCCAACAAAAGGCTTAAATTGGAAAAAAATAAGACACCCCCAAAATAGGAGATGAGTTATGAGTCCATAGAGAGTAAAAGGAGATCCACCAAGAGGAATAGTAAGGTTATTCAGCTTGGCTCTTGGGGAAAGACTGTTCCAAGACATTCCCACATTTTGGATACCCTAGAAGCCAACCAATCTTTGGATAAAAGCTTGGGGGAAGGTATCACCTCCCCTTTGAAGAACATTACTAAGGGTGGGGGGAAGAAAGTGTGTCATAGCCATGGGTAGGATCAAAGTAAAACCTAGTTGGACAAGCTAGAGAAACCAATGCATGAATTCGCTGACAATCAAGAAGCCTGTGTCAAAAGCTTCAAAGACTTGCTGAGTTCTGTACTATATTCATGCATTCAGTGACTAGAACTCTATACTTTCTATAGGTGAACAATAATGACAAGGACATGAGAAAAGAGAGTGATACCACTCGCTCGCTCTATAGCTTCCTAGCAGATGATTGGCTCAAGACTCTACTGGAGAAACCAGTCAAGGAAGAGGTAGAGAAACCAATGATGGAGAATCACAATGAAAAGTAAAGTAGGAGGAGGATCTAGAGGAGGAGGGGAACTATCTCCAATGCTTTCTTTTCTTTTTCTTTCTATAATGTTATGGTTAACTCTGAACTCTATGCCCTATGTGACGTGCTTGGTTAATGTAATCATTTTAATGGCATTGCTTCTAATCTCTAATGTTGGATTGTTTTTTGGCATAGTATGTATGTTAAGGGTAGTATGTTTGATATTGATATTTTGAAGTATAATGTTATGGTATTAACTATTACAATTTTTTTGATGTCCATAAAAGGGTTTGGTTAGATAAAAAGGAGTAACTACCTACTAGTCTCTAGCCTTCTATACTACGGGGTTAGGCCCCTTTTTGGTTGCTATCTAAATACATAAAAAAAAGAATTACATATAAACTAAAATTAAAAATTATATTTCTAATTGAACTAATATACAAGTATAAACTATATATTCAACCTAAGCTAACCTTAAACTAAGTTTAAACATAATTCTCTTTAACATATAATTTTTTTCTGAATTAAATTTATAATTAATTATAAAAATTTATAAATTAATTAAAGTAATTATAAAATTTAAATTTTAAATATTAAATAAATTTGATAAATAGAGTAAATTCAATTTAATTATGTTATAATTTTTAATATAATTAGGTATAGTAGAAATTAATTTAATAATATAAAGAAATAAATACGTTAAATAATAATATGAAGTATAATTTAATATAGTAAGAAAGCTAAAAATTAAAATAAATTAAAATTTTTAGTTAAACACTCAAATTAATTATGAATGCTTCTTAAAAATTAACATTCTATCATAAAAAAATTAAGAATGCTTTTAAAATATTGACATTGTAGTCTAAAATTTAACAATGTATCCTCAAAAATTAATAATTCTTTTAAAAAATTTAATTTTTATAATGAATGATTGTTTGTAATATAAAATTTAAAATTTCTATGCATTCTAAAAGGTCACATAATGCATAGTGGTTGCTTGTACCTCAACCGTATGATCCCTATACAAGGAATATATATAGTTTTAGAAAGCAAAAGTTTTATGAGTATACTATAGAAACATAAAATTAGAAATTAGAAAAAAAATCTTGAGTTTTTATTGGTTGAAATAAGAAGAAATAATCACACATTAATGAAAAATGAATGAAAATCAACTATCTAATAAACACAGCTAATATTCATATTGGAGTAATTTGATTGATTTTAGAATACAAGTACAATTTATTTCAAGGATATGAAACATTAAATTTAAGAACTCACACAATAATAGAAATAGTAAATGCGTAGATTTTTAATCAATAATTGAATAATAACAAATGTCAAGTAGTGACTTGTTGTATATAATATTTAAAATTTAAAATGAAAATATTTATCTAGAAATAATTATATTATAAATTTAACTATAAAAAAACAATATTATACATTTATTCCAAATGACTTAGTATACAAATTAAAAATACTTTTTATTTTAGAAAATTAATTCATAAAATTAATAAATAAATAATAATTCTTTGCAAATATATGAACTTAAAAAAAATATTTCTAATAGGTGGAAATTAATTTACTAATTAGACAAAGTGATTCTAATGCCTAGATGCTACTTAAATTCATATTTGTAATAATTTTATGAGAAATATTTGCATACATATATTATTATTTTATCTTATTATTTTTCATTATTAAAAAAATGCAACCTATAAGCTGAAATTCAATAGCCATCTTTATGTGCTTCTTTTCTTAGCTTGGATTTTTAAATTAGTTGTAGTTTAGTTCTAATAGTTGCATAGATTTGGAAGGTTATCCATATTCTTTGATAATGATTAATTCTATTTTCTATGCATTGTGGTAAATATAGTAGCCATACTTGTCAAATGGATTGTGTGGATAAAAAATAAATTTATAATTTGATGGTTGCTTTTAGCCAATTTTCAGTCTTGAATTAAAAATAGAGGTGCTCCATTATATACTAAATTAACTAGTATTATAAATTTATTGAAACTAAATCATGTTTGAGACATATATTATAATATTTTATATAAGTGAAAATAAGAAAAATAAATAAAATTTATTTAATTAAAAAATATTACAAAATTAGATGAATGTAATATTGATATAAATAAATAATGATTTCATAGTAGATTATAATAAGTGTTAGGCTCTTCAACTTAATAAAAGGTTTCTTAAATTTATCAAAAATGGTTTTATATATCAAAATTATAAATTCATATAAAAAATAACATTTTTCAAACTTCAAATTTGGAAATTTCAAAAAATAGAAAAAGTCTTTCAAAAATGTGGGAGCCAATAGGAAATGATGATAATGTTTTATATATAACAAGAGAGTGTTTCATTTCTTGCAATGGTCTCTACCCAAGAAAAGAGTGTTTAATTCATTTGTGCATTGCGAGAAACAATGGTTCACAGGGCTGAAAATAAACCATTGGAGAAACCCCCAGCCCTTCTAGGGTTGTTCAGAAGGCCCCTGCAATGAAGAGGAAGAAGAAAAGAGTTGAGACATGGGAGACTTACATAAACAAGGTTCTTCAAGATGTCAATAGGCGCCTTCCACTCAAAGAGAAAAAGAAGAAAAAGAAAGAGCGTAAAGGAAAAAAGTTTAAAAGTAAAAAGGGTAAAGAAGTAGAGGAAGAGGAAGAGGAAGAGGTAGAGGTAGAAAAGGAAACAAGTGTTGAAATGAATATTTCAAAAAAGGCCATGGCTATAATGAACTCATTTGTAACAGATCTTTTCAAAAAATTAGCTGAAGAGGCTTCGATGTTGAACAAGAGTGCAAAGAGGCAAACATTTACATCATGGCCTATTCAGAAGGCCATCAGACTGGTCCTTCCTTATCAGCTTGGTGAGTGTGCTGAGATAGTGGGTATAACGATCGTTCACAACTTCGCCTTTCGTACTGCTGATGCCCCTGATATTGTACTGCCCCTACTTTTTTAAGCTTCTAATACTCCTAATTGCAATCAAACCTTTTTAGGTTATGTCAACCTTTTGTTGTAATGGTAGTTTAGGAGTTTCATTAAGAATTAGTTAAATGGATCATTTTACTATTGTAATAGGAAAGGAAAGGGGCTTTTGTAATATAATAGGATTATATGTTTTTGGCAGTCTTTAAGCCAAGAGGCTTTCTATAGTGGAAGATTTCATCAATGCAATTTTTTTGACACTTTCATTAAATTAGATGGTCGTTTGCATGTCTTGCAACATGAAATAATTATATATTATAAAGAAATATTGCATTTGTTAATGGCTACAATTCAAAGAATAGTTTGGATAGATTAGTGTCTGAGTTGTATCATTTCCATCTCTATCATGCAACACTTTAGATCACTTCACTTCTTTGACGGAGACCTAAAATTCTTCTTGAATGATACAACTCATAATCCTACGATGTTTAAAAGAAAATATTTCTAGTGAGGCTACAAAGGAGGAGGGTAAAGGTGGGGAAAACACATCAAACAATGAAAAATTGATCAGGAAACGGTGAATTTTCTCCCTCTTCCATGGAATTTCGTATGCAAATTACTGTCCTTGTAAGTTTTTTTTGTCTTCTATTACTAACACCTCTAGTCATCTCCATCTCTATCATACAGTGCTTTATGTCACTTCATTGTCTCTTTTTAAATTCTCTATCATGGCCAAAGAAAAAAGAGTGATTTCAAGCGTTTTACAGAACCTGAGCCTTATTTTAAACTATCGATCATCAATGTCAGGTTGTCCTCCTCATATGATAAAAATGCATGTCAGTTTTATTGCTTCGAAAGTGTTTCCATTCACATTTCATGAAAAAGTTAGGGTTGCAGGGGGTGATTATATTTTTGCCAGGTATGTTACGATTGTCTTGATAGGGTAGACAGTAACGTCAAATTCAACACTAAAATTGAACCTTTATACGATGATTCATTACACAACATATTAATTAATAGCCTAGGTTCTAGACATAATTTCTACAATGGAACAATTGGTATCAAAAGAAGATGAAAAGATACAATCCAATTGAATTAGTAGCAACAACAATTTTGGTGCTAGTAAGGTAGTGTAAAATATTGGGGCCTCGTTTGTTGTTTGGGTCAGAGGATTTATTTATTTTTAATTTATTTTAGAGTTCAAATTGGAAATTCCTCTTTCCTTCTTTATAAATTGTTCAAATAAATCAATATAAAGATGAGAGGCATTTTATTATTTTGTTCTAAAGTTTGGAAGTATGTTCCTCTTCATGTATTTTTAAGTAGAAATTAATAATATGTTTTTTTGATATCTATTTGAATTATCAATTTTATGAAGTGTTTAGAATTTAATTACTATAATAAAAATTTAGTAAACATTAAACATTTAAAGATCTCACTTTTCAATAAAATATTTCTATATTGACAAAATGCATTTTTATTTAGAAATTTCTAATTTTTACACTTTTCTAATGAAAAATATTTATGTGAACTATATTAAAATGTTGAAATATTCGAAAGGCACAAAGTAAATATATAGAAACTTTCTACTTTTCTAATTGAAAATAAAAGATGTTTAGAAATAGTTGAAACCTTCTATATATATATAAGAAAAGTGTCATTTCATATATATAATTTCAAAAGTCTATAGAATATTTTTAAAAGTATATAGAAAACTAAGATATTTCTATATTTTTCAATTGGATGATGTATTTTAGTTACAAATACTTAAATAAAGTAAGATTATGATTTTTTTTTTCCATATTTCTAATAGTATAAACTGAAAGATGCTTAGCATAACTAAATCTTGACAAAGTAATTAAATAAAAAGATTCAGACTATAATAAAATAATGAAATTACAATTGATTTTAATTTGAACAAAATGGTAGATATTATAACAAATTTTAAAATAAGATTAAAATTTATAAATTTGGAAAAATATTAAATTAATGAAGGTAAATGTATAAAATTAAAATCAAAAGAATGTTATGAGAAAGGTTTCCATACAATTAAAATCAATCTTATGAATTCATTTTAAACATATGCATATAGTGAAAGTTTAAAAGGTGTGTGTGTGTGTGTGTGCGTGTGTGCATGCACGCGCGCGCATGGGTGCGTGCGTGCTTGTGTGTGTGCATGCGTGCATGAGAGAGAGAGAGAGAGAGAGAGAGAGAGAGAGAGAGAGAGAGAGAGAGAGAGAGAGAGAGAGAGAGAGAGAGAGAGAGAGAGAGAGAGAGATGAATGAAATAAATAGAGAAGATAATAATAATAGGAGGGGTCATGATAGAGGGGGTATGAAGGCATGAGAGACACAAGGTAGACATTAGCATGAGATAGGGGGAATATGGTGAAAGACATGGGGTAGATATAGGGGGTAACTAGGGGGAATATATTGTGAGAGGAGGGAGAGGAGAGATTTAAAGAGATTAAGGAGGCAAGGAGGGAGGGAGATGATGTAGAGGTAAATGGTAATAAAGGAGAGGATATGGTAAGAGGAGGTGGAAATAGGAGAAAGGGAGGAATGTGGGAAGGTATGAGGTAGAAAGAGACAACTTCATAGGGGATAGAGATGAGGTAGAGAGAAAGACAATAATTAGGGCATCGAATGGAGAGAGATGGACTATAGGGGATGGATGATAATTAGGGTGTGTGTGTGTGTGTGTGTGTGTGTGTGTGTGTGTGTGTGTGTGAGAGAGAGAGAGAGAGAGAGAGAGAGAGAGAGAGAGAGAGAGAGAGAGAGAGAGAGAGAGAGAGAGAACATATGTGTGATAGTGACAAAAGAGGATATAGGGTAGGAGACATGAGGTCGATATAAAGAGAGAGAAATTGTGAGAGGTAAAGAGCCATATGTATGAGAGACGGTGAGAGACATGTAGTAGATATAGAGGGTGAAAAAGTTAGGGGGCTGATATTGTGAGAGGAGCGAGTGGAGAAAGTTAAAGAGTCCAAATAGGGAGAAAGAGAGAGGGAGATAAGAGGGAGGGGGTGAAAGACATGATGTAGAGATAAATAGTAATTAGGGAATGAAATGTTAAGTAGGTGTGGGAAAAAAGAGAAAGATAAAAGAGGTGAAGAGATGAGGTAGAAAGAGACAACATGGTGGGGGAGAGAGATGAGATAGAGAGAAAGAGAGTAATTAGGGAATCACATGGATGTATTTGGGTATAAGGAAGGGAGGGAGGAAGAGAGAGAAGGGGTTGGAGGGAGAGAGAGAGGGAGGGTAACACTTGGTGAGAGGAGAGAGATGATAGAGTGAAAGAGAGTAGTTAGTAATTAGGGGGAAGAGATAAGGAGAGAGTAGAGAAAGAGGGTTTTAAATATGGGCTATATATATGGTAATTAGGGGGAGGATATAGTGAGAGCGAGATGCATATGAGAGAAAGGGAGAAGGAGAGAGATAAGGTAGAGAGAAAGCGAAACATAAAGATACATGAGATAGGGAGAGTAGGTGATAAAAACTCAAAGGGACATGAGAGAGAGGGATATACCATAGGAGACATGAGGTCAACATAGAGAGATATTGTGAGAGATAACGACACATGTGAGCAAGACATTGTGAGACATGAGGTAGATATAGATGGTAAATAGGGAGCCAAGATTGTGTGTGTGTGTGTGAGAGAGAGAGACATGTGCAACAAATATTGTGAGAGATAAAGATACATGAGTGAAAGATATGGAGTAGATATAGGGGGTAAATAGGAGGAATACATTATGATAGGAGGGAGAGGAGAGACTTAAAAAGATTAAGAAGGCAAGGAGGGAGGGAGATGATGTAGAGATAAATGGTAATAAAGGAGAGGATATTGTAACAAGAGGTGGAAATAGGAGAAATGGAGGAATATGGGAAGGTATGAGGTAGAAAGAGACAACTTCATAGGGGAGAGAGATGAGGTAGATAGAAAGAAAATAATTAGGGCATCAAATGGATGGAAATGGAGAGGGACGGAGGGAGAGGGAGAGGGAGAGAGAGGGGGAGGGAGGGAGGTAGAGAGAGAGAGAGAGAGAGAGAGAGAGAGAGAGAGAGAGAGAGAGAGAGATTGTAACACTTGGTGAGAGGAGAGAGATAATAGAGTGGAAGAGAGTAGTTAGTGATTAGGGGGAGAAATGAAGAGAGAGAAGAGAAAGAGAGTTTGAGACATGGGATGTTTATAGTGTAATTAAGGGGAGGATATAGTGAGAGAAAGATGGATATGAGAGAAAGGGAGAAGGAGAGAGAAAGAAAGTAAAACATAAAGATACATGAGACAAGGAGAGTAGGTGATAACAAGTCAAGGGGACATGAGAGAGAGGGGGAGGAGATATAACATAGGAGACATGAGGTCAACATATAGAGATATTGTGAGAAATAATGACGCATGTGAGAAAAATATATTTTGAAACATGATTTTGATATAGATGGTAAATAGGGAGCTAGGATTTTGTGTGTGTGTGTGTGTGCATGCGCGAGAGAGAGAGAGAGAGAGAGAGAGAGAGAGAGAGAGAGAGAGAGAGAGAGAGAATAGGAGGAATATATTATGATAGGAAGGAGAGGAGAGACTTAAAGAGATTAAGGAGGAAGAGAGGGACGGAGACGATGTAGAGATAAATGGTAATAAAGGAGAGTATGTGGTAAGAAGAGGTGGAAATAGGAGAAAGGGAGGAACATGGGAAGGTATGAGGTAGAAAGAGACAACTTCATAGGGGAGACAGATGAGGTAGAGAAAAAGACAATAATTTGGGCATTGAATGTATGGAGGGAGGGAGGGAGGGAGGGAGGGAGAGAGAGAGAGAGAGAGAGAGAGAGAGAGAGAGAGAGAGAGAGAGAGAGAGAGAGAGAGGACATATGTGTGAGAGTGACAAAAGAGGATATACGGTAGGAGACATGATGTCAACATAAAGAGAGAGAAATTGTGACAGTGTAGTGCCTACCCTCGGTCACATCTTTTTTGGACATTGATGCTATTATTATCAGACTATGATAGACTCATTTTATGTTAATGGATTAGTGGTATTGTTTTGACACTATCAGATAATATGATATGGATTCAGTTGATATATGATGAGATCATTTAGATTTTACATTTCATGCATACATAATGATCATTATACTGTTTTAAGTTATTATTGATGATTATATGGATGGTTATTATCTTATGTGTTTTATTATGGATACTTACCCCATATTTGCATGTGTATGGTGTGCGTGTTTTCATATTGTATGGCATTTCTGATGTGGTTAAGGAAGGGAGTCGTAGTCACCTGTTTAGTCAATATCTACACGATGCACCACTTCTTTCCATTGTCTATTTAGCATAGCATTATATATTGTATGTGCATGGATGATTTTTTTGTAGGTTGCAGGTAGCGGGTATCGGCTTCCCTAAATTGCCAGGGTGAGCGTACCCTATTATACTATCTCAATGATAAGAGAAGGGAGATAAATTCTCAAGTCCAAATCCCAAACCCTTAAACCATTTGTCCTAGTGAGTTAGGACAAGTATCAGAGTTGAGTACCCACCGAATGTGTCGGATAACATATTTCGTGATTTTTAACCATTTAGACTGATTTTGTATGATTTGTTCTATGATGGGTTTTCATATTTTATCTTGGAGGTCTATGGTAAATTTTCTATTAATTAAGTCTTAATAAATAGATTTAATTAATAAATTAATTATTTTGGAGAAAACTAATAAAATATCATGATCTTTGATATTTTGAGTATAATTAATTAAATGAGAATTAATTGAGAGAAAAGAATTAAATAAAAGAAACTTAATAATTAATAATTAATAATAATAAAATAATAATAAAGTAATAAATAAATAAAATAATAAAAGTTACAAAAATTAAAATAAAAGTTATAAATATTTAAATAGAAATTATATAAAAAGTGGATTGGAGTTATAACCTTGCATGGGAGTTAACGCACTTTTCTATTTCTCATGTGTCAACAAAACAGGGGTTAGTGCATTAATTAAGCACATGGTGTCTACAACCGTATGGCTCATCTTGAAGGCTGGAAAGGACCCATGCTTAGTTGGTGACACCTTCCAGCTATTTCTAGAAACATTCTAGAGGGTTCTTGAGAGCTCTTTATATTCAGGCATCCCTAGAAGCTTAGACATAGCATTTGGAGTGCAATTGGAGCATTGGAGGATTCAAAAATTCTGAAGAAGGGAGCTTGCTCTGTGGGTTTTCTAAGGAAAAGTGAATTAGCATCAGAATTCGGGTAGATTCTTGTGATTTTACTTATGCTATTTTGACATCTTGCATTCCCTATCTTCTTCGTGTCTTCCATATGTCTTCTGAGGAATTTCATATTTTTATTGTATGCATTCTCAATATGGGCAATTGAATTTATGTGGAAATCTTTATATGCATAGATCTGAAAGAAAACAGGGCTAGAGTTTAAATCCATAGCCAAATCCATTAGATTATTTATTGGATAAATTTGAAGATCAAAGATTTAAAGGAAAATTCTGAAAATTAGAATTTCTAAGTAAACTGTGTATATTCTTGAATCTGCATACACATATACATATATATATGTATGTGCTATGATGGTGATAAACTCTGTGTGTATGTATATATATATATATATATACACACACACATATATATATACATATATATACCCACATATATATATATATATACATACATATGTATATATATACATATATATATTTATTCATATAATAATCGAATGTCAAATCGCGATAGAGTTTCATGTTAATAGTATTTCATATCGCATGGGAAAGTTTTTATAAAAAAAAATGTTATTGAAAATCACGTTAAAAAAAAAAAAATGAAATGTTAGGCGGGTATTATATACCCCACCCACCACAGGCCTGCGACTGCAATGTACTTGCGATCTGCAGTGTACCTGCGGTACGGATGTATTGGGCCGCGCAATTTTAAAATCACATTGCGATTTGAGTTTGGTTTTAAATTATATAAAGTTTTATTTGCAACATTATTTCATATGAGATTAGGATATGAATCTCAATTTTGTTGCAATATCATTAATTATTAAATGTTATTATATATATATATATATATTTATGTATGTATATATATATATATGTATATATAATTAATTATAAATGAATATTATAAAGTTCTAAATTAATGGATCACTCTTTTAATGATTTAAAATATTGATATTGAGCTTTTCAATTATGAAGAGATATTAATAATTAGTTTAATTACACTCAGTCTAATTAAGATTAGTTATTAGAATATATAATCGAAGTTTGATTCATTGAGACTGTCAATTTTCAAACAATGTTATATAAACAAAATATTATTAGAACAATTAGAAAATTGAGTCTAATAGTGTTGGGGAGAAACTTTTATCTATCAACCAAATATATGGGTTAGGAAAAACGTGAAATTTGTCCACTTAATATAATTTGGAAAAACGTAAACTGAGACTTTTAAATTCAAATTTGAAAACTTAGCAAAACCAAAACATGTGTTTACATTGTGTATTCTTTATGCTATTGTTTTGTGTTTTGGCTTGACTAGTGTTGACCAGTATAGGACATCTACCAAAGGCTTGGGGGTTATGTGATTGTGATGTCATGATGATGTTTTAATCTCGATTTTTATAACTCCAACCATGGTTTGTCATGGAATGCTCAATGTATTGGATGTGATTACTGATTGTTATAGTTGAGATTCTTGTGTATGAGACTCTTGACCTAACCATTATTTTGGTCATCGATCAATTATCCTTGGTAATTTTTCTAGTCACCATGATGGGACTGAGATGTGGATTTATTCTTGATGATGTCATGTTGTGACATGTTTGACTCAACCAATTTTGGAGTCTTGGAACAATATGATTGGGATATATATTTTGGTTATTAAGAACCATTAGATATTTGATTATTAGTGATACTTTAGTTGCCAATAGAGAGCTGTTGTGTTCATGATTTTCTATGGATGTTTGTTCATGGAGATTTGATGCTTTTATGCATATTTAATGATTTTTATTATGGATTATCTTTTTTTATTTTGAGATTTATGAGTCCATGAGCATTAGGGTAGGATATCTGCATGTAGTGACAGGAAGTGGCTTGCAATGTGGGCCAGGGCCCTAAGAGGCTGCCAAGGTAACTCATTGTAAGTTGGATTAATAAGTGATAACATTCACACCTAATACTAACAAAATGAACCTAAAAAGATAAGAGTTTTGTTCTTTCCCATGCCTTGAGTGCTTGTACAGGCTAGGATGGGAGTAGTGAGATGCATGGTTGTGACCTTGCATTCCGTAGTATGCCTCGTCAGTATGAGAAGATACTAGTGGCCGCATGAAATTAGTATGGACCTGTGGAGTTTAGCTAACTGCCAGGGTAACTTGTACGTGATAATTGTGATGACACTTTACCGCTTGCATCGAAGGTTCCTACATGTCACTGTGTGACTCTGGGATTAGATGTTAGATTTTGTGTTTGGAACCTTTGAGTTAGTATACTTTTAGGATTCCTAGACTTATGGAGATATGTGCTATGTGATTTTGATAGCCTGTTTGGGACTTGAGATTATCTCCTTCGCACGGTGGGAGTGGACCACTTAGGTACCACGTGGTCGAGTGGTAGTGTATTTTCCACTCTTATCATTTTGAGATTCATTGAGACATCGTGGCTGATGTGTCCTTCATGATGATGGATATGTATCCTTTTTCATTGATGATTACCATATGTTAGATGATGTTATCTTATGCTTTTATTTGCATGTTAGATTACCTCTACATATGATGTTGTATTTATTAGGAGTGACATTCCTACTATGTTAGTAGTGATGATCTTTTTGGTGATTTGGAATGTTACGCACGGAGGGATGGCTAGGATCCACGATGGTCTAATGATGCTATTAACGATTGGGAGGAACCGTGCACTTAGTTTATTATGTTTGATCTTTATGATGGATGTATATGTTCTTTATGATGTTGTATCATGTGATTATCTCTACTTTAATGTATCATGGATTAGAATAGGATGATGTACCTTATTCTATGTATGTATATTTTTGTGCCTACATACCCTCTGACATGTACAGTGGATGATTGTGCATTCTGGAATGTAATTTAGAAAGGACATTTGTATATTGGATGTATCATTATTATTTCATGTGGATGTTGTGCTAGATGGATTCATGTATGTAATTCAACATTAAGGGATCTTAAAGAATGTAATCTGTTATTTATGTTATGTTTACTTTCAGATGGACAATTCTATTGCTTCCATTAATGTGCATAAGTTATATTTGATGTTTACTTCTATGGAAAAAAAAAAAAAAATAGTTAGTGAAATTCTAGGTTAATTCTTTGGATCCCTTGGCGGGGCATTACATTTGGTATTAGAGCCCAAGTTTCTACATTGGGAGCTCTGGGTATTTTGGAGCAACTAGAAAATAGAACTATCAAGTGTATCTGTTCAATTTGAAAACTAGGTGAACTGAAATAGAACTTGAACTGTTACTTGTATATTTTTCATACTTCAACACTTAGTTTTCAAAATTGGAAATTTTACTTAAACAAAATAGAACTGAACTAAGTACCTTGTACTGTTGTAGGATGGTATTTGGGACTAGGTCTTCTGTTAGAGGCTGTGGTAGAGGCCGTGGTCATGGCAGAGCTATCAGTGTCCATGACTCTGCCCATGAGGGATTGGCTCATGTACAGAGTAGGGAAGAGCACTCTAGTAGGCAGCAAGAAGAGAGCCGTAGAGAGGACCAAGCTGAGTCTGAAGAGGTCAGTTTGAGATAGATGATGCAGACTATTCTAGAACGTCTACCTCCTACTCAAGAATAGCCTAAAGTGCATCAGATAGAACAAGAGCATAGACCTAGATCTAGAATTCCTTGAAAGGATCATCAGAGGTCCATTGTGTCCACTTAGATGAAGGATCTTTCAAGATCCAAGGTTAAGCCTTTCAATGGGCAAGGTTTTGGTTATGTGGCTAAGTAGTTGCTTATTTCCCTCGATAGGATTTTTGCCATGCAAGAGTTTGATAGAAATGTTAAGGCAAGATTTGTGATCACTAATTTAGAGAATTTTGGGGCCACATGGTGGAAAATTGAGGAGAAGAAGCTGGGAATCGATATGAGCAGTGTCACATGGGAACTGTTCTTAGAGAGTTTTCATGAACGATTCCTACCAAAGGAATGAAAACAACAAAGGGATGATGAATTTCATAATCTCAGATAGTACACTTTGTCAGTGACCAAATATGAGCATAAGTTTTATGAGCTCATGCATTTTTCAGGGTTCAGTGAAAATTTAGCTCATTTGACACAACATTTTATTAGGGGTTTGAATAACCGTATTATTGGGGGAGTTAAGGTATTTGAGCCAAAGACCCTCAAGGATGTGGTGCATCGAGCTATCCTTGTTGAGCAAAGTGTCAACCTTGGTCAAGGTGGTTTTGTAGGAGTGCTAGCAGCATCAAGATCTAAAAGAAACTACAATTCAGGTGGTAACAAGAAGTTTTCTTTCTCTAAGTGGAAGCAGTATCAGCAGACGCAGTAGCAGAAGGGCTCAAATTCTCAATCTCAAGGTGGTGGTAAAGGTTCTAACACCAATAACAACTGCAATGCTCAATGCAATAGACAGAATCAGACCAATCAGCTAGCTCAGAGTAGCCAATCTTTTGTGAGCAGGAACAGACGTTAGCAATCAAATGTACCACCTATGGGAAGAGGTTCTGGCAAAAATATGAAATGTTTTTCATGTGGTCAGATTGGACATTATGCAGCTCAGTGTCCATAGTGAGCACCTTAGTTTTCAGGACCTAGGCCTACAATTTCAGAGCCTACAGTTGGCGATGCAGGTAGAGCTCATAGAGTATTTGCAATAGTTGATCAGCGTCAGGCAGACCATCAGGGAACAATGGTTGAGACCATAGGTTCTATTAGAGGTATATCTCTTTCAGTATTGTTTGATTCAGAAGCTACAGATTCATTTATTTCACCATCTATAGTTTCTAAGTGTAAGTTGGATGCGATGAAGCAAGATCATGGTTGGCAAGTGGAAATAGCCTTAGGCATTAAGGTCTCCACAGATTCTGTAGTTCATAAGTATGGGATTAGCTTAGGAAGCTTTGATGTGACAGTACATCTTTGAGTCATACCCCTTGGTTCCTATGATGTGGTTTTAGGTATGGACTGGCTTGGATCTCATAGAGCTAGTATAGATTGTAGGAAGAAGATCATTTTGTGCCAAGATGACCAAGGGAATGATGTGAAGATAGTTGGGATACCAAGGCCTATATCTCTGCGGATGATTTTTTCTATGCAATTGAAGCAAAGTTTCCATAAGGGATGTAAGATATTTGCTGTTATGGTAAATGATCTTGATGAGGAAGACTTTGGATCACCCGATTTTGCAAGAGTATGCAGATGTTTTTCTAAGTGAGATTCCAAGCATGCCTCCAAAGAGGGACATTGACTTTAGTATTGATCTGATTCCTAGAGCGGAGCCTATCTCTAAAGCTCCTTATCACATGACTACTCAGGAATTGGGTGAGCTATGTCTTCAGCTATAGGAACTTCTAGCCAAAGGGAGCATTCAACCTAGTGTATCACCATGGGGAGCTCCAGTGCTCTTTGTGAAGAAGAAAGATAGTTCTTTGTGCCTTCGTATTGACTATAGACAGTTGAATAAGGTGACTATTAAGAATAGGTATCCTTTACCTAGGATTGATGACTTATTCGATTAGATCAAGGGAGCTATAGTATTCTCCAAGATTGATCTTAAGTCAAGATACCACCAGCTTCGCATTAAGGAAGAAGATATTCACAAGACCACTTTTTGAACACGCTATGGGCATTATGAGTTCACAGTGGTACCTTTTGGATTGACTAATGCTCCATCGGTTTTCATGAGTTTGATGAATGGTGTGTTCCGATCATATCTGGACAGGTTTGTACTCATGTTTCTTGATGACATATTGATATATTCTAAGACTCAAAAGGAGCATGAGGAACACCTACGGTTGGTATTGCAATGTTTTAGGGACAATCAACTTTATGCTAATGCAACTAAGTGTGAATTCTTCAAATCGAAGATTTAGTATTTAGGGCATGTTATTTTAGGTGATGGTATTTTAGTGGATCCTGCAAAGATTCAGGTGATAATAGATTTGCCGACACTGACGAATGTGTCAGAGATTAGTAGTTTCATGGGTTTAGCTAGTTATTATCACAAATTTGTTCAAAACTTCTCTAGGATAGCACATCCTATCACTTCTCTTCAGAGGAAAGGAAAGAAGTTTGTGTGGATAGAGAAATGTGAGGAAGCTTTTCAGAAGCTCAAGGAGCTTTTGACTAGTGCATCGATTTTAGCCGTACCTGATCCAGAGGGTGATTTCATGGTATGTACAGATGCTTCTCTTGAAGGGATTGGGGCAGTGTTGATGCAGAATGGATGGGTGATTGCGTATGAATCACTCAAGCTCAAGGATCATAAGTTAAATTATCCTACGCATGATCTTGTGTTAGTAGCAGTAGTTCATTCTTTGACAAGATGGAGACATTTCTTGTTGGGGCACAAATTTGAGCTACATAGCGATCATCGTAGGCTTCAGTACATTTTTACTCAGCCTAATTTAAATGCTCGCCAGAGGCGATGGATGGAGTTTCTATGCGAGTATCATTTTGAGGTTAAGTACATTCAGTGTAAGGAGAATGTGGTGGCAGATGCTTTGAGTCGTAGGAGACATGTGGTATCATCGATGACACTTAGTATGGATTTGAGGAGTCATATTCTTCAGGCACTTCCTATAGATTCCTGGCATCAGGAAGTGTGTAGAGAGATTGATTCAGGAAGATCTTTGGAAGGTAAGTTTGCAGATTACGTTCGAGAGTTAGATGGTCTTTTGAGACATTTGGGGAGGATTTATGTGCCATTTTTAGATGAGCTTTGCACCTTGATATTGGAAGAAGCCCATTGTACACCTTACTCAGCACATCCAGGTGTCAAGAAGATGCATGCTGATTTGAGGCATTTGTTCTTTTGGTCTGGGATGAAGCGAGATATTGCTGATTTTGTGGCTAGGTGTCTTGAGTCTCACAGAGTCAAGGCAGAACACCAACACCCGGTTGGAGTTTTTCAGCCTAATCTCATTCCTTCTTGGAAGTGGGATATCATCTCCATGGATTTTATTGTAGGATTACCTATGATAGTTCGACGTCATGATGCTATCATGGTCACCGTTGATTGGTTGACTAAGGTGGCACAATTTTCACCGACTAGGTCTTCCTACAAAGTAGCTTCTGTAGCAAATGTCTTTATGCATGATATTGTGAGTTACATGGTATTCCTAGAAAGATCATATCTAATAGGGATCCTGTATTTACATCTGCATTCTGGATATCACTGCAGCATGAGCTTGGAGCACAATTAAACTTCAGTTTGGCATATCATCTAGAGACTGATGGTCAGATAGAGAGGGTGAATCAAGTTTTGGAGGATATGTTATAGATGTATGTAATGGATAGGCAGACACATTGGGAGGATTATCTCTATCTAGTGGAGTTTTCTTACAACAACGGGTATCATAGTTCTATTGGTATGGTGCCATTTCAGGCATTATATGGACATCCTTGTTGTACACCATTGAGTTGGGACAGTCTTGAGGATTGCATCCTATTGGGTCCTGAGATGCTTCGTGATATGGAGCAACAGGTAGTGCGTATCCATGAGCACTTGACCACAACACAAGATAGGCAGAAGAAGTATGCCGATGCTCATAGGATTGATAAGCAGTTTGCTGTGGGAGATAAGGTTTTCTTGAGAGTGCGACCATGAAAGTGTCTGATCTGATATGGAAAGGGTTCTAATCTAGCACCTCATTTTGTGGGACCATTCAAGATTCTAGAGAGGATTGGCCCGATTTCTTACCGTCTTGCTCTACCACCTAGCCTAGATCGCATTCTTGATGTTTTCCATGTTTCAGTGCTTAGGTAGTATATTCCTGATATTGTGCATGTTCTTGATTGGAATGCATTGCAAGTAGAGGACATGCAGCTGGCTATGGAGCCGGTTCGTATTCTGGAGCAGTGTGGGTTGACCCTCAGGGGTCGAACCATCAAGCAGGTAAGGGTCCAATGGGACCCTACTGATGATTCTTCAGCTACTTGGGAGGATGCAGCTAGATTGAGGGAGTTATATCCCTACTTGTTTGTAGGCTTCTAGGAGTAAGCCTAACCCAAGGGGGGGTGGATGTAGTGCCTACCCTCATTCACATCTTTTCTAGACATTGATGCTATTATTATCAGACTATGATAGACTAGTTTTATGTTAATGGATTAGTGGTATTGTTTTGACACTATCAGATATTATGATATGGATTCAGTTGATATATGATGAGATCATTTAGATTTTACATTTCATGCATACATGATGATCATTATACTATTTTCGGTTATTATTGATGACTAGATGGATGGTTATTATCTTATGTGTTTTATTATACTTACCCCATACGTGCATGTGTATGGTGTGCATCTTTTCATATTGTATGGTGTTTCTAATGTGGTTAAGGGAGTCGTAGTCACCTGCTTAGTCGGGATCTACACGATGCACCACTTCCTGCCATTGTTTGTTTAGCTTAGCATTATATATCATATGTACATGCATGGTTTTTCTGCAGGTTGCAAGTACCAGGTATCGACTTCCCTGAATTGCCAGGATGAGTGTACCCTATTATACTATCTCAATGATAAGAGAAGGGAGATAAATTCTCAAGTCCAAATCCCAAACCCTTAAAGCATTTGTCCTAGTGAGTTAGGACAAGTATCAGAGTTGAGTACCCACTGAATGTGTTGGATGACATATTTCATGATTTTTAACCCTTTAGACTAATTTTGTATGATTTGTTCTATGATGGGTTTTCATATTTTATCTTGGAGGTCTATGGTGAATTTTCTATTAATTAAGTCTTAATAAATAGATTTAATTAATAAATTAATTATTTTGTAGAAAATTAATAAAATATCATGATCTTTGATATTTTGAGTATAATTAATTAAATTAGAATTAATTGATAGAAAATAATTAAATAAAAGAAAATTAAAAATTAAAAATTAATAATAATAATAAAATAATAATAAAGTAATAAATAAATAAAATAATAAAATTTACAAAAATTAAAATAAAAGTTATAAATATTTAAATAGAAATTCTATAAAAAGTGGATTGGAGTTATAAGCTTGCATGGGAGTTAACGCACTTTTCTATTTCTCATGTGTTAACAACACGGGGGTTAGTGCATTAATTAAGCACATGGTGTCTACAACCCTATGGCTCATCTTGAAGGTTGGAAAGGACCCATGCTTAGTTGGTGACACCTTCCAGCTATTTCTAGAAACATTCTAGAGGTTTCTTGAGAGCTCTTTATATTCAGGCACCCCTAGATGCTTAGACATAGCGTTTGGAGTGCAATTGGAGGATTGGAGGATTCGAGAAATCTAATGAAGGGAGCTTGCTCTGCGGGTTTTCTGAGGAAGAGTGAATTAGCATCAGAATCAGGGTAGATTCTTATGATTTTACTTATGCTATTTCCACATCTTGCATGCCCTGTCTTCTTTGTGTCTTCCATATGTCTTCTGAGGAATTTCATATTTTTATTGTATGCATTCTCAATATGGGTAATTGAATTTATGTGGAAATCTTTATATGCATAGATCTGAAAGAAAATGGGGCTAGGGTTTAATTCATAGCCAAACCCATTAGATTATTTATTGGATAAATTTGAAGATCAAAGATTTAAAGGAAATTTTTGAAAATTAGAATTTCTAAGTAAACTGTGTATATTCTTGAATCTACATACACATATACATATATATCATTATATACATATGTATATGTATGTGTTGTGATGGTGATAAACTCTGCATGTGTATATATATACACACATATATATATAGATATATATACCCATATATATATATATATATATCTATATATATATATATATATATATATATATATATATATATATAGATACATATGTATATATATATATATATTTATTCATATAATAATCGAATGTCAAATCGTGATAGAGTTTCATGTTAATAGTATTTCATATCGCATGAGAACATTTTTATTAAAAAAAATGTTATTGAAAATCTCATTAAAAAAAAAAAAATGATGTTGGGCGGGTATTATATACCCCACCCACCGTAGGCCTGCGAGATCACAGGGTACCTGCAACTGCAGTGCACCTGCGATCTATAGTGTACCTACGGTGCGAATGTATTAAGCCACATGATTTTAAAATCGCATTTCAATTTGAGTTTGGTTTTAAATTATATAAAGTTTTATTTGTAATGTTATTTCATATGACATTTGGAGATGAATCTCAACTTTGTTGCAATATCATTAATTATTATCTATATATATATATATATATATATATATATATATATATATATATATATATATATATATATATATATATATATATATAATTAATATAAATGAATATTATAATGTTCTAAATTAATGGATCACTCTTTTAATGATTTAAAATATTGATATTGAGCTTGTCAATTATGAAGAGATATTAATAATTAATTTAATTAAACTCAGTTTAATTAAGATTAGTTATTACAATATATAATCGAAGTTTGATTAATTGAGAATGTCAATTTTCAAACAATGTTATATAAAAAAAAAATTATTAGAAGAATTAGAAAATTGAGTCTAATAGTTTTGGGGAGAAACTTTTATCTATCAACCAAATACATGGGTTAGGAAAAATGTGAAATTTTTCCACTTAATATAATTTGGATAAACGTAAACTGAGACTTTACCAAAACATGTGTTTACATTGTGTATTCTTTATGCTATTGTTTTGGGTTTTGCGTTGACTAGTGTTGACTAGTATAGGACATCTACCAGAGGCTTGCGGGTTATGTGATTGTGATGTCATGATGATGTTTTAATCTCGATCTTTATAAACCCAATCATGGTTTGTGATGGAATGCTCTATGTATTGGATGTGATTACTAATTTTTATTGTTGAGATTCTTGTGTATGAGACTCTTGACCTAACCATTATTTTGGTCATCGATCAGTTATCCTTGGTTATTTTTCTAGTCGCCATGATGGGACTGAGATGTGGATTTATTCTTGATGATGTCATGTTGTGACATGTTTGACTCAACCATTTTTGGAGTCTTAGATCATTATGATTGGGATATATATTATAGTTATTAAGAACCATTGGATATTTTATTATTAGTGATACTTCAGTTGCCAATAGAGAGTTGTTGTGTTCATGATTTTCTATGGATGTTTTCTCATGGAGATTTGATGCTTTTATCCATATTTGATGATTTTTATTATGGATTATCTTTTTTTTATTTTGAGATTTATGATTCCATGAGCATTAGGGTAGGATATCTACATGTCATGATGGGAAGTGGCTTGCAATGTGGGCCAGGGCCCTAAGAGGCTGCCAAGGTAACTCATTGTAAGTTGGATTAATAAGTGATAACATTCACACCTAATACTAACAAAATGAACCTAAAAAGATAAGAGTTTTGTTCTCGCCCATGCCTTGAGTGCTTGTACAGGCTAGGATGGGAGTAGTGAGATACATGGTTGTGACCTTGCATTTCGTAGTCTGCTTCGTCATTATCAGAGGATACTAGTGGCCGCATGAAATCAGAATGGACCCGTGGAGTTTAGCTATTGCCAGGGTAACTTGTACATGATAATTGTGATGACACTTTCCTGCTTGCATCATAGGTTCCTACATGTCATTGTGTACCTCTAGGATTAGATGTTAGATTTTGTGTTTGGAACCTTTGAGTAGTATACTTTTAGGATTCCTGGACTTATGGAGATATGTGCTATGTGATTTTGATAGCCTGTTTGGGACTTGAGATTATCTCCTCAGCACGGTGGGAGTGGACCACTTAGGTACCACGCGGTCAGGTGGTAGTTTGTTTTCCACTCTTAACATTTTGAGATTCATTGAGACATCATGGGTGATGCGTCCTTCAATATGGTGGATATGTATCCTTTTTCATTGATGATTGGCATATGTTAGATGATGTTATCTTATTCTTTTATTTGCATGTTAGATTACTTCTACATATGATGTTGTATTTATTAGGAGTGACATTCCTACTATGTTAGTACCGATCATCTCTTCAGTGATTTGGAATGTTACGCATGGAGGGATGGCTAGGATCCATGATGGTCTAATGATGCTATTAATGGTTGGGAGGAACTGTGCACTTAGTTTATTATGTTTGATCTTTATGATGATGTATATGTTCTCTATGATGTTGTATCATGTGATTATCTCTACTTTAATGTATCATGGATTAGAATAGGATGATGTACCTTATTCTATGTATGTATATTTTTGTGCCTATCATACCTGTGACATGTACAAGTGGATGATTGTGCATTCTGGAATGTAATTCAGAAAGGACATTTGTATATTGGATGTATCATTATTATTTCATGTGGATGTTGTGCTAGATGGATTCATGTATGTAATTCAACGTTAAGGGATCTTAAAGAATGTAATCTATTATTTATGTTATGTTTACTTTCATATGGAAAATGCTATTGCTTCCATTAATGTGCGTAAGTTATATGTGATGTTTACTTCTATGGAAAAAAAAAAGTTAGTGAAATTCTAGGTTAATTATTTGGATCACTTTGCGGGGCATTACAGAGAGGTAAAGAGCATGTGAATGAGAGAGGGTGAGAGATGTGTAGTAGATATAGAGGGTGAAAAGGTTGGATATAGATGTAGATGTAGAGACAAATAGTAATTAGGGGACAAAAATGTTAAGAGAGTGTGGGAAAAAAGAGAAAGATAAAAGAGGTGAAGAGATGAGGTAGAAAGAGAGAACATGGTGGGGAGAGAGAGATGAGCTGGATAGAAAGAGAGTATTTGGGGATCTATGGATATATTTGGGTATGGGTAAGTGAGGGAGGAAGAGAGAAGGGTGGAGGGGAGGGAGAGAGAGAGAGAGAGAGAGGATAACCTTGGTGAGAGCAAAGAGATCATTAGGGGGAAGTGATAAAGAGAGAGAAGAGAAAGAGGGTTTGAGACACGAGATATATATATGGTATTAGGAGAGAATATAGTGAGAGTGAGATGGATATGAGAGAAAGGGAGAAGGAGAGAGATGAGGTAGAGAGAGAGAGTAGGTGATAACAACTGAAGAGCACATGAGAGAGAGAGAGTGGACATATACCATAGGAGACATGAGGTCAACATAGAGAGAGATTGTGAGAGATAAAAGCACATGTAAGCAAGAGATATTGTGAGACATGAGGTAGATATAGATGGTAAATAGGGAGCCATGATTGTGCATGTGTGTGTGTGTGTGTGTGTGTGTGTGTGTGTGTGTGTGTGTGTGTGTGTGTGAGAGAGAGGAAGAGAGAGAGAGAGAGCGATTTTAAAATAGAGTAATTAGTCCATGTGAGATGTATGAGGGAGAAAGATAGAGAAGAGGGCCCAAAGGGTGATACATGAGCTAGGCTATATGGTAATCAGGAGGAATAAATTTTGAGAGGGGGAGGGATTTAAGAGAAAGAGGGAATGGGAGAGGGGAATAGGGGATAGATGGGATAATATAATAATTATGGCATAAGATAGATGGAGATGGTAATGAAGGAAGGAAGAGAGGACAATAGTGATAAGTTTGGGGAAGGGTGGGGGGGGGTGTGGTTTAAATAGGAGAAGATATGCTAGAGGAGGGTGGGAGAGAGGGAAAGAGAGTAATTATTTGGGGGAGGGGTGATATATGTATGTATATGTTTGGGAAAGATAGAGAGAGAAAGAGAGAGAGAGAGATGAAACAAAGATAGAATACAGTAATAATAAGAGGGGGTCATGATAGAGAGGGTACGAAGGGATGAGAGGCACAAGGTAGACATGAGAGTGAGATAGGGGGAAATATGGTGAGAGATGTGCAAGAGGTATTGTGAGAGATAAAGATACATGAGTGAAAGATATGGGATAGATATAGAGGGTAAATAGGGGGAATGGATTGTGAGAGGATATGGTAAGAAAGGGTGGAAATAGGATGGTAACACTTGGTGAGATGAGAGAGATAATAGAGTGGAAGAGAGTAGTTAGTGATTAGGGGGAGAAATGAAGAGAGAGAAGAGAAAGAGAGTTTGAGACATGGGCTATGTATAGTGTAATTAAGGGGAGTATATAGTGAGAGCAAGATGGATAAGAGAGAAAGGGAGAAGGAGAGAGAAAGAAAGTAAAACATAAAGATACATGAGAGAAGGAGAGTAGGTGATAACTATTCAAGGGGACATGAGAGAGAGAGGGAGGGGATATACCATAAGAGACATCACGTCAACATAGAGAGATATTGTGAGAAATAATGACACATGTGAGCAAAAAATATTGTGAAACATGAGGTTGATATAGATGGTAAACAGGGAGCTAGGATTTTGTGTGTGTGTGTGTGTGTGTGCGTGCACATGAGTGACTGCGAAAGAGAGAGAGAGAGAGAGAGAGAGAGAGAGAGAGAGAGAGAGAGAGAGAGAGAGAGAGAGAGAGAGAGAGAGAGAGAGAGAGAGAGAGAGAGAGAGAGAGAGGAGAGAATGTAAATATATATGAAGTATTTAGAGGGAAGAAATGGCTGGAGGGGGAAGGTAGATGGAAGAAAGGTAGAAAGATGGAGTGAGGAGGAGATAGAGGGGTAAATATAGAAAGAGGATAATTTTATGCCCAAAATAGAGGGAGGGAGAGAGAGAGAGAGAGATGAAAAAAAGAGAGAAATAGTAATAATAAGAGGGGTCCATGATAGAGAGGGTACGAAGGCATGTGAGACACAGGTAGACATGAGAGTGAGATAGGGGGAAATATGTGGATAGATGTGCAAAGACGTATTTTGAGAGATAAAGATACATGAGTGAAAGATATGGGGTAGATATAGAGCGTAAATAGGGGAATGATTGTGAGAGGATATCGTAAGTAAGGGTGGAAATAGGGAGAATGGTGGAATGTGGGAAGGTATGAGTGAAGGAGAGAAAGAGAGAGAGAGGGGGGGGGGCATAGGTATGAGGTAGACATAGTGTACAAAGGATGAGAGATAAGTAAACATGAAAGAGGTGCTAAGAATTTAATTTAATGAATTAATAAAAAACTATTTATTATAAAGTTGAAGCCTTAATAACTCTCTAACTCTTGATTTCCTGAAAAAGTCCCACTACAACCTTTGCTCTATTGCAAATAATAATGTAGCATTAAGGATAAAACTAATGTTAACACTAATGAAAATGAAAAATATAATTAAATCCAAGTTTAATTCTAATTACTTTAATAAAAACCTACATTAGATCCTATTAATATACATATGCGGTGATTTGAAAAAAATAAAAAATCAAAGGGAATCTATCGCATTCAGGCATAATTTGAAGTGAACATATAAAATCTATAATCTATCATAAAATATAATATATTCTAAATAATTATTATTTATTTTACAGATCAATAACAATAATGTCTTTCATTCTTTCATCAACAAAGTGCTACTAGCTTATATATATAATAATCTGAGAGATAGCGTTCTCAAGTGTGCCTATTGTTCATAAATTTCCCTAGTGCAATAGATGCCTCAAGAAGGATATCTCTCATCTTATTTTATATATATATATATATATATACATCTTATAATAATAATCTGAGAGATATCGTTCTCGAGGTGCCTATTTTTATGGATTGCCCTAGTGCAATAGGTACCTCGAGAAGGAAATCTCTCGCTTTACATACATACATACATACATACACACATACATACATACATACATACATACATACATTTATATATACATACATATATATATATATACATACATAGATATACTCAAAGGGGACATGAGAGAGAGGGGATTTACAATAGAGACATGAGGTCAACATAGAGAGAGATTATGAGAGATAACGACACAGTGTGAGCAAGAGATTGTGAGACGTGAGGTAGATATAGATGGTAAATAGGGAGCCAGGATTGTGTGTGTGTGTGTGTGTGAGAGAGAGAGAGAGAGAGAGACATGTGCAACAGATATTGTGAGAGATAATATACATGAGTGAAAGATATGGGTAGATATAGTGGGTAAATAGGAGGGAATACATTATGATAGGAGGGAGAGGAGAGACTTAAAGAGATTAAGGAGGCAAGGAGGGAGTGAGATGGTGTAGAGATAAATGGTAATAAAGGAGAGGATATGGTAGAAGAGGTGGAAATAGGAGAAAGGGAGGAATGTGGAAGGTATGAGGTAGAAAGAGACAACTTCATAGAGGAGAGAGATAGGTAGATAGAAAGAAAATAATTAGGGCATCGAATGGATGGAAATGGAGAGGGAGGGAGGGAGAGAGAGAGAGAGAGAGAGAGAGAGAGAGAGAGAGAGAGAGAGAAGTGCTAATGAGAGAGATGGTCTATAGGGGATGGATTATAATTAAAGTGAGAGAGAGAGAGAGGGAGGGGGACATATGTGTGAGAGTGATGAAAGATGATATAGGGTAGGAGACATGAGGTCAACATAAAGAGAGAGAATTGTGAGAGGTAAAGAGTCATGTGAGCAACAGAGGGTTAGAGACATGTAGTAGATATAGAGGGTGAAAAGGTTAGGGGGATGATATTGTGAGAGGAGTGAGGGGAGAGAGTTAAAGAGGAAATTAGGGGAGAAAGAGAGAGGGAAATAAGAGGGAGAGTGTAAAAGACATGATGTAGAGATAAATAGTAATTAGGGGACAAAATGTTAAGAGGGTGTGAGAGAAAAGAGAAAGATAAAAGAGGTGAAGAGATGAGTAGAAAGGGACACATGGTGGGAGAGAGAGATAAGCTAGAGAGAAAGAGAGTAATTAGGGAATCACATTGATGTATTTGGGTATTGGGGGAAGAGAGAGAGAGAGAGAGAGAGAGAGAGAGAGAGAGAGAGAGAGAGAGAGAGAGAGAGTTGTTAGTGATTAGGGGGAGAAATGAAGAGAGAGAAGAGAAAGAGAGTTGAGACATGGGCTATATATAGTGTAATTAGGAGGAGGATATAGTGAGAGCAAGATGGATATGAGAGAAAGGGAGAAGGAGAGAGAAAAGAAAGTGAAACATAAAGATACATGAGACAAGGAGAGTAGGTGATAACAAGTCAAGGGGACATGTGAGAGAGAGGGAGGGGATATACCATAGGAGACATGAGGTCAACATAGAGAGATATTGTGAGAAATAATGACACATGTGAGCACAAATATTGTGAAACTGAGGTTGATATAGATGGTAATAGGGAGCTAGGATTTTGTGTGTGTGTGTGCGCGCACACAACCCACCCACGTGAGAGAGAGAGAGATGAGAGAGAGAGAGAGAGAGAGAGAGAGAGAGAGAGAGAGAGAGAGAAGAGAGAGAGGAAATATGTGTGAGAGTGACAAAAGATGATATAGGGTAGGAGACATTGAGGTTGAGATAAAGAGAGATAAATTGTGAGAGGTAAACAGCCATGTGAATGAGACAGGGTGAGAGACGTGCAGTAGATATAGAGGGTGAAAAGGTCAGGGGGGTTATATTGTGAGAGGAGCGAGGGGAGAGAGTTAAAGAGTGAAATTAGGGATAAAAAGAGAGGGAGATAAGAGGGAGAGGGTGAAAGACATGATGTAGTGATAAATAGTAATTAGGGAATGAAATGTTAAGTAGGTGTGGGAAAAAAGAGAAAGATAAAAAAGGTGAAGAAATGAGGTAGAAAGAGACAACATGCTAGGGGAGAGAGATGAGCTGGAGAGAGAAGGAGAGTAATTATGGAATCACATGGATGTATTGGGTATGGGAAGGAGGAAGAGAGAGAAGGGGTTGGAGAGAGAGAGAGAGAGAGAGAGAGAGAGAGAGAGAGAGAGAGAGAGCGGGGGGGGGGGTAACACTTGGTGAGAGGAGAGAGATAATAGAGTGGAAGACAGTAGTTAGTGATTAGGGGGAGAAATGAGAGAGAGAAGAGAAAGAGAGTTTTAGACACGGGCTATATATATGGTAATTAGGGGGAGGATATAGTGGGAGTGAGATGGATATGAGAGAAAGGGAGAAGGAGAGAGAAAGAAAGTGAAACATAAAGATACATGAGACAAGGAGAGTAGGTGATAACAAGTCAAGGGGACATGAGAGAGAGAGGGAGGGGATATACCATAGGATATATGAGGTCAAGATAGAGAGATATTGTGAGAAATAATAACACATGTGAGAAATAAATATTGTGAGACATGAAGTTGATATAGATGGTAAATAGGGGGCTAGGATTTTTTGTGTGTGCACTATGCACATGTGTGTGTGTGTGTGTGTGTGTGTGTGTGTGTGAGAGAGAGAGAGAGAGAGAGAGAGAGAGAGAGAGAGAGAGAGAGAGAGAGAGAGAGAGAGAGAGAGAGAGAGAGAGATGTACAAAAAATATTGTGAGAGATAAAGATACATGATTGACAGATATGGGCTAGATAAAGGGGGTAAATAGGGGGAATATATTATGATAGGAGAGAGAGGAGAGACTTTAAAGAGATTAAGGAGGAAGAGAGGGAGGGAGATGATGTAGAGATAAATGGTAATAAAGTAGAGTATATGGTAAGAAGAGGTGGAAATAGGAGAAAGGGAGGAACATGGGAAGGTATGAGGTAGAAAGATAAAACTTCATAGGGGAGAGAGATGAGGTAGAGAAAAATACAATAATTATTGCATTGAATGGATGGAGAGAGAGAGAGAGAGAGAGAGAGAGAGAGAGAGAGAGAGAGAGAGAGAGAGAGAGAGAGAGAGAGAGAGAGAGAGAGAGAGAGAGAGAGAGAGCTGTGTGAGAGTGACAAAAGAGGATATAGGGTAGGAGACATGATGTCAACATAAAGAGAGAGAAGTTGTGAGAGGTAAAGAGCCATGTGAATCAGAGAGGGTGAGAGATGTGCAATAGCTATAGAGGGTGAAAAGGTTAGGGGGTGATATTGTGAGAGGAGTCAGGGGAGAGAGTTAAAGAGTGAAATTAGGGAGAAAGGTAGAGGAAGATAAGGGGGGGGTGAAAGACATGATGTAGAGATAAATAGTAATTAGGGGACAAAATGTTAAGAGAGTGTGGGAAAAAAGAGAAAGATAAAAGAGGTGAAGAGATGAGGTAGAAAGAGAGAACATGGTGGGAGAGAGAGATGAGCAGGAGAGAAAGAGAATATTTAGGGAATCATATGGATATATTTGGGTATGGGGTAAGTGAGGGAGGAAGAGAGAGAAGGGTGCAGGGAGGGAGATAGAGAGAGAGGGTAACACTTGGTGAGAGAAAAGAGATTATTAGGGGTAAGTGATAAAGAGAGAGAAGAGAAAGAGGGTTTGAGACACCGGCTATATATATGGTAATTAGGGAGAGGATATCGTGAGAGTGAGATGGATATGAGGGAAAGGGAGAAAGAGAGAGATGAGGTAGAGAGAGAGAGAGTAGGTAATAACAACTCAAGGGCACATGAGAGAGAGAGAGAGAGAGAGAGAGGGCATATACCATAGGAGACATGAGGTCAACATAGAGAGAGATTGTGAGAGATAACAACACATGTAGGCAAGAGATTTTGTGAGACATGAGGTATATATAGATGGTAAATAGGGAGCCACGATTGTGTGTTTGCATGTGTGTGTGTGTGTGTGTGTGTGTGTGTGTGTGTGAGAGAGAGAGAGAGAGAGAGAGAGAGAGAGAGAGATATTGATTTTATAATAGAGTAATTAGTTCATGTGAGATGTATGAGGGAGAAAGACAGAGAAGAGGGCCCAGAGGGTGAGACATGAGTTAGGGCTATATGGTAATCAGGAGGAATAAATTTTGAGAGGGGGAGGGATTTAGGAGAAAAAGGGAATGAAGAGGAAGAAATAGGGGATAGATGGGATAAATATAATAATTAGGGCATAAGATAGATGGAGATGGTAATGAAGGAAGGAAGAGAGGACAATAGTGATAAGTTTGGGGAAGGGTGGGGGAGGGGGTGGTTTAAATTGGAGAAGATATGCTAAGAGGAGGGTGGGAAGAGGGAAAGAGAGTAATTATGGACGGGGAGGGGTGATATATGAATGTATATGTTTGGGAAAGATAGATGTGTGTGTGTGTGTGTGTGTGTGTGTGTGTGTGTGTGTGTGTGTGTGTGTGTGTGTGTGTGTGTGTGTGTGTGTGTGAGAGAGAGAGAGAGAGAGAGAGAGAGAGAGTATAGTAATAATAAGAGGGGTCATGATAGAGAGGGTACGAAGGCATGGGAGACACAAGGTAGACATGAAAGTGAGATAGGGGAAAATATGGTGAGAGATGTGCAAGATGTATTGTGAGAGATAAAGATACATGAGTGAAAGATATGGGGTAGACATAGGGGGTAAATAGGGGGAATAGATTGTGAGAGGATATGGTAAGCGAGGGTGGAAATAGGAGAAAGGGAGGAATGTGGGAAGGTATGAGGTAGAAAGAGAGAAAGAGAGAGAGGGGTGGCGTAGGCATGAGGTAGACATAGTGTACAAAGGATGAGAGATAAAAAAACATGAAAGAGGTGTTAAGAATTTAATTTAATGATTAATAAACAAATTATTTATTATAAAAGTTGAAGCCTTAATAACTGTCTAACTCTTGATTTCCTTAAAAAGTCCCACTACAACATTTACTCTATTGCGAATAATTATCTAGCTTTAAGGATAAAACTTATGTTAACACTAATGAAAATGAAAAGTATAATTTCAACCAAAGTTTAATTCTAATTACTTTAATAAAAATATACATTTTGATCCTATTAATTATTACATATGCGGTGATTTGAAAATAATAAAAAATCAAAGGGAATCTATTGCATTAAGCATATTTTTGAAGTGAACATATAAAATCTATAATGTATCATTAAATATAATATATTTAATAATTATTATTTATGTTTACAGATTAATAACAATAATGTCTTTCATTCTTCCATCACGAGTGCTACTAGCTTATATATATAATAATCTGAGAGATATAGTTGTCGAGGCACCTATTTTCATAAATTGCCCTAGTGCAATAGGCGCCTCAAGAAGGATATCTCTTAGCCTATTTTATATATATATATATATATATTATAATAATAATCTAAGAGATATCATTCTCGAGGTGCCTATTTTCATAAATTGCCCTAGTGCAATCGACGCCTCGAGAAGGATATCTCTCGGCTTATTTTATATATATATAAGCTAGTTAATAATTTATAAAGAGCTTAATGTTTAAAGAAGTTTTGTGTCCTCGTGAGAGATTGTATACTTTGTGTAATTGGGATGATAAAAAATTTCTCTCGTGATATTTTACTCATTGTTTTGGGTTATTTATTCTTTGAACAAATTTGCAAGCAATGAAGTAGAATTATTGAATTGTGTGCGCCTTGAAGCCATGGAAATCAATAAATCAATTATTATTATTATTATATGTTGTTTCCTAACAAATGAAGATTTAGGGTGTATGGGATTTTATAGGTAACCAATAACAAAATTTGCTTAAGAAAAAAGAGTGTCTAAAATATGTTTTATAGTTCTCGTACTGACTAATTTGAAAAAAGAAAATGTAATATAGCTAATTAAAAGAATGAGTTGATATAGTATTTCTGAATTTGTTTGAGATTACAAACATTTCTAGTATTGATGATGTACATATTAGAATGAGATTTCTTCACACTGATTGGTTTGAAAGGTTTATTATGGTTACTACATATATTATGGGTTATAATTGAAGTTATATATATATATATTTATAAGATGATTAATGTATAAGTTTTTTTTTAAAAAAATTTTATAATCAATTTGTATATATGTTTATTCTTCTTATTTAATAAATAACAATATCAAGTCACTTTTAACTTTTCAGTTTAGGTAACAAAATATATGTTTATTAAAATTGAAAGGAAATAAAGGTAACTTATAAATGAGTTGAAAGATTAATGTTATCTGGTTAATTTTTTAAAAAGTATACATTAACAAAATGTTCTTAATTTTAATGACTCACTTTATCAAGTCCATTTCTATAAAGGTAGGTCAACAAATTTTGATTAAATATTTCGAAAGTTTTCAAAACTAATTTGTTTTAGTAAATACTGAACAATTAGTTTTAGTTTCTATTAAAGAGGCATAGGAAAATTAGCAATCTATTCTCTAAGAAAGTAGATTTAAACTAATTTTTAAATTATAATATTAATCTTCAATAAAATATCAATAGAATAATTTGAATAAAACATAATTAATAATAAATTGAAATTGAACATAGTGTTATTCATGCAACATTGACTATAGAATATTTTTAATAAAATATAATTAATAATTAATTAGAATTGGAACATAGTGTTATTTATGCAACATTGATTGCTTTATGTAGATCAGTACTGATGTTTCTTAAAAATTTAACCTCATTGTATAGCTCAATTTCAATAGAAGACTAGAAAGTGTTAAGAACATGTTTCAATGATTGAATAAGTGAATGACATAAATTTCTTCTATGCCTTATTGGTGGTGGCTCTAGAGCCAATATTTTTTGAAGTATATAGATAGCAACCAAGAGAGATGCGAGGCTGACCCCAAAGTACAAAAAGGCTCAAAGATCATTTGGGGTTACCTCCCTGTCATCTAACCAATACTAGTTTTATACTCCAAAAAACTAACATAATCCATAGAAGCCATAATAACATCAATCCTATTGTGATCAAGTGTATAAATAGGAACAGTATTCCAACAATAAAACACCATACTACTACTATCAGTCTAGCCATTAAACTTATACAAATAACAAAAGGTTTCATAGGCCATCAAGTTCATATTACATGATAAAACTAAAGAAAAAAGAAAAATAGCCAACTAGCTAATTTCCCTCCTTCTTATCCGGTTCCTCCACATCCTTCACCTCAAGTTCATCCTCGTCCATAATCACCCCCTCCTCCTTGATAGGCTTATCTAGGAGGCTCTTCGTCTAGTCCTCCACTAGGAAGTCATAAATAGTATGAGAAGTTTTTCTTTCCTTTTCTAGGTCCTTCAAATCCTTCTTCACCTAAAGAAAGTACAAGGTGGTAGCCATGAAATGCATTACTTTAGTGGAGAACCTAGCCAAGGTTTCAAATCTTTGGCAGATGCCAATATGATTATCTATTAATTTCTTCATTGACTATTCAAGCCTATCAAGCCAAGCCTTACAATAACTCTGGTCATGGCTATGCTTTCCCCCACCCTCACCCCCCAGCCCCTTTAGGGGTTTGCTTCCTAGGGGAAGTAATGTCCTCACAACCACTTCTAGTCTAGGAAGGGTTAGCCTCTAGGGTGTTAGAAAAATGGGAGGGGTTGGGAGGCCTGGAGCTAGACTTCTTGCCAATTTCTTAGTAAATTTTTTTTCCTCTTAGGGGGTTTAATGCCACTTTTAGTAGACTCTAAGATGAGGATCGATTTGGGAGGGGACTTGAACTTCTCTGTTTGGAGGCATTTGCTAGATCTATGAGCATTTTGTTTGCTCTTCCTAATATTTGTATCAGAGTCTACGAGACTAATTTTGACCACAGGATTGGGGGTTTTCTTGATTTCAGGGCTAAGGTAAAGAGAGGCTTGGAGGGTAGCACTAGCTAGAGGATTAACTAGAAGTGACAAATTTTTTGCAAGGTGATAGGTATAAAAATTATTCAGTAAACCCTAGTGGATGAGGTAAAAGGGCTTTTCCTCCTTGTTTCTCCTAGCCTTGAAAATACTATCTTCCAAAGAATTCAGCAAAAGGAATGGAAAAGAGATTTGATCAAAATTTCTAAAATGGTTGAAGATGGGGAAATGGTATAATATAGTACCTCAAATGGGTCCCCCAAAGGTATGTATCTCATAATAGCATAGCAAATGATGTCCCAAGGAGTAGGGAGGTTTTCCCTAGAAAATGCACCTTGCATCTGAACTGATTCTTCATTAAACTTGAAGAATTTCTATAGGCTAGTTTCATCATTCACATGAGATTTTTTGTGCTAGTTCTTGTGACCCATGGGAAACCCACCATCCCTAGCAATAAGATTCTTGGTGATTTCAAAACTCATCCCATTGTCTGCCACCCTTCTGTGATTCCATGAATTAAAGTACTACATAGAGATGTTTTCCTCATGTTTTTATCATCTCTTCCATAAAGGGTAACATGTCACCCTCCTAAAAATAAATAGTCATCACTTCACTCTTGCAAATGTACTCCTCCACTCCCATAGGTTAAATATGATCACTAGTGTGGATACCACCACCCAACTCAATGACCAACTCTTCATATTTTTTCACCAACTCCTCTAATTCTCTATATATTGTTGAGTTGTAGGTAAGACAATTTTCAGAAGTTAAATAAAATATGCTCAAGATGTACATGTGGAGGTAGAAGAAAGCCATCATAAGGCCATAAGGTTTCTCGAAGCCGAAAAAATCTCTTTTCCTAACACGTGTAAATTGTCCCTTTCTTTCCATAATCACACGATGCCACTTGTGAATGTAGTGGGGTGTGAGTGAGGTATCATTAATGTCTTTTACAATCAAATTTTAGAATCTAAGAAAATCCTTTACCTTTTTCCTTTTGTAGAAATAAATAAAATTAATGGCAAGGAGATTATTAAAGTGTATCCATATATAATGTTTCCAAATGTAACCTTTATGAGCCCATTTTCTTTCCTACTCATGTAGAAACTTGAAAAACTACCACTTGGTGTGATGATTCATACGAATATGTTATAAGTACTTTCACACTCCATCAATAGTTAGTTCATGATGAAATTAGGATGATGTCTTCCCATTAAGTTAACATCGTGACACTGTGTTTGAAATTAGCCAACTCATCCGCTATGCCATTACCTTCATGATAAATATGATCCACCTAGATTTTGCTAGTATTGCTCCACCATCTTACATATTTCCTTAACTATCACCTTGATCACCCAACAGCTCTGACTGTCCCTTTTGATAACTTTCATAATTAGCATCAAATCCCCCTCAACCATTAGCCTATTAATTCAACATTTTCTCACAAGTCTTGACACCCACAAAAGAGCCAAGGTTTCAACTTCATTATTTGAGCCAGCCCCATAGTTTCTAGAATAAACCATAAACATATTCCTTGTAGAATTGTGTAAAACACCCCCAGTAGTAGAACTTCCCACGATGGTTGAACCATCAAAATTAAGCTTAAACCATGTCTCCAGGGTTAGGTTTCACACCATATTCTTCCTAACGAAGGCTTATGAGTTATCAAACTTTGCCACCATATGTCCCACTCCCTAGGTAGAAGCCCACTACCTATGAAGTCTACCTGGGTGTTTTTGGCGGTAGGACCAAGGGGATTTCCTCTGGAAGATTGCACTAAATTCCTTTAGGAGTCTGATAACCTGCTATGTCACCCCTAGACTAGTAGCAACTTTATTCCTCAATGTTTTGTTATTATTTTCCTTTCATATTTCCCATGAAACATAAAGAGGAAATATTAACCATAAGTTATTTAGGTATTGTTGGGAAAATGGGCCATTCTAGTGAACAAATTGTTGAAGACCTTCATTAGCACACCATTAGATTCCCCATAATGTAAGTACCTCCCTCTAGACCTCTAAGGAAAAAGGGTAGTGATTAATAAGGTATGATATATATTTTGGGTCTTGAAGACAAAAGATAGAGTAGTTTGTAAGTTGACATCCTCTCCTTTGTAGATTGTCCAATGTAAGGATAGATCCATGTAAAGTCATCTAACAGAAAAAATAAATTTATCTTTGGAAGGATCCATGGGTGTTAGGCCTTTCTCCAATCTCCTTGGGCCTACTCCCCCCCCCCCCTCTACCACCCCAAGGCAACACAGGTAAGATGACTTCACCGTGAAGTCCCCTAAGGGAGTAAGCTTCCAAACCATGGAATAATCAACTAAGATGAGGGGGATCCTATAATTATTTGGTAGGTTTTGAAATTTTAGAGCAATACACACCCCCATAGGAGCCTAGTGCTGGATCTCAATCCATTGGTGATCTGAGGTGATCTAGTTTCAGGTCATGAATCCATAACCTCTAATGTATGTCTCATGGAAAGGGAAGAATTTAGTGTGTTTGAGTTGGTAATTTTGGAGCCATTGATCTTCCCATAAATCAATGGTGTCACAATTCCAAAATATTCAAAGGCACCCCTTCTTTAGAATTTTTTGGGAGTGCACCAAATTATTCCAAATTTTAGAGCCCTAGGGGAGAGCCTAGGTCCATAGAGAATGATGAAAAGATTCTCCTCCAAGGTACTTGGCCCTCAAAATGTTGCACCAACTACCTATAAAATTCATCAACCTCCAACTAACTTTGGATAGGAGGGCTTTACTCATATGTCCAATCCTTCTTATATTTAAACCTCTGATGTCCCTATGATGAAAGACATTTTCCCATCTAACCAGACTTATACTAATTTGTTCTTCAATGTAAGACCACAAGAATTTCTACTATATTTATTCTAGGATATCTTTGAATCTACCAGTGAGTTTGAAAATGGATAGGAATTAAATTAGGATGCCTTGTAGGGAGGTAGAGAGAAATTAGAGTTTCCCAACACTGCTTAGAATCTTACATTTCCATCTTGCTAGTTTTCTTTGGAAGCTTTCAAAAAGACCATTTGAAAACTAATTTGAAACTTCTTTAATTGTTAGCAAGATTCCAATGTAAGTGTTTGGGCTCGAAACACCTCTTAGCATTTCAAAATTTGAGGAAACATTACCTCTTAGACTAACAACATTGTTGAAGAAATACACTTTACTTTTTCAATAATTTATGCACTGACCAGAGACATCTGCCTACTAGTTTAGGACAACTTTCCACTCCCTAGCTTCAAGGATGGAGGAGATACCAAATAGGAAGGTGTCATCCACACATTGTTAAATAGTTTCCAAAGGACATAAGAATGCATGTCTAGCACCTCATAACCTTCTAGTATTCTTTATGGAAATCAAATTTCTACCAAGGACCTTAGCCACAATAATGAAGATACATGGGTAAAGGGGTCGCCTTGGCACAACCCTTGGGATGAAGAAAAAGAATCTCCAGAGTCTCATTAACAAGCACCAGCGAGGTGACAATATTAACCACATTTTTTAAACTTTTGTATAATATTTTCATTAAAACCAAGTTTAGAGAGAATAGAAATCAGAAATTCCCTACTAACTATTAGAGTAATTAGTTGTTCACACTTATTAACTAAACTACTTTTTTTTAATTAATTAAGTTTCCTATTACTCTTATTTTCTTAAGCTATCTTGTAGGTGCATATAATTAATATTTTATTAATTATATTGTGCAACCTAGCTTTCTTAGGATTTAGTTTCCCTTTTTGGGTTTCGTGATTCCTTTATAAGGATTCACCTCTTTGTAATTATTAATTCCATTTTCATTCACTTATTGGATTATATGAGATATTGCTCTTTGCATGTCCATAAGATGGATCTATCTTTTTGGCCTCCATAATTTTTTCTTGCTTATTTTCTTTGCTTCATCCATGTGATGGGGTTATGCATGTAGGTGTTCTTAGGAGATTAGTTTTTCACCTAATCTAACATGGTATTAGAGCAAGCTTGTTGCTCGCTATTGGTGGTTTGTTGAAGCATTTCAGAAGCTGCATTTTTTAAGGGTTTCAAAAGCTTTTAATGTGGATTTAGGGGGGACTTTTTATTTTTGGTCACTTTGGGCTCAAACGGACATCACCGTTGCGCTCAGAGCACCCAAAAACCCCAAAATCCATATAAAATTTGTCCATTTTGGATACCATTGGTCTAGGAGGCAAATTTTTTTTGTTCGACAAGCCCATATGGCCCTTGCATGTGTTTTGAGGCAGAAATATCAAAAATAAATAAATAAATATATATATATATATATATAAAGCGGCTTTGTTTACTGCAGCAATTTTAAAAAACTGCCGGTGGTCCCGTTGACCGAAGCAGCTCTTGGTGACCCACCGGTGGTGCCTTCCGACCGTCCACCCGCCCTCCACCGTGGCTCCGCCACTATGACAGCGCATCTTGCGACCTCCACCCACCCTCCGTCCGTGCACCGCTCTGCCGGTAGAGCAGGGGTGGCACTTTTTTTGGAGGTTTTTTAAATTATTTTTTTATTAAAATAAATAAATTTTTCTTGCATTTTGAAGGCCTTGTCATTTTTTTTCTGTAACTTGAGCATATAGATGTGTTTTTCCAATCTGAAAAATGTGCCAGAAAGCTGGTTCCGAAATGAAGATGATGGTATAGGTTTTCTTGAATTTTAATGTAGTTTGGTTGCCTATTTTGGTAGTCAAATCCAGATATTTTGTTTTGCCTTCTGGGAGCTAAATCTTGCTCACCCAGACTCTTTTTTGGGCTCGTCAGATATCGTTGGAAAGATGGTTCTGTGAGTTATTCAGTTGTAGGGGTCTTTTATCTAAATTTTTTTCCAAGTTTTTTCTCCTCTAATTTTTGCACTTTCGCACTCTGGTGAACTACTTGGATTCTACAGGTCCTGGAATATCTTCTTATGTTCTTTTGGCTCACTCTTCTTTCTGACTTCTGAGCATTGTATGCTTCTATTCTGTTGCATTCATTTTTTTGTAAATGCACTAAGATAAAGTGCCTACTTTTGCATATCTGGGATCTTGTACACCTTGTGTTTTTTTTGTACTCACACTCAGTTATAAAGTACCATGGGGGGTCATGATGTTTTTCCATTTTGTGCTCATCCACCTTTGTCAAGTGAATTTTTCTTCCATGAAATTAGCCCATGCAGTGTGTCGGCAACACTGCCCTTTATCCTATGCTTGTACTTCTATTGCACTATTGGTGTTCCTAATTCTTCTCCTTGCAGATGTTTTTGGCATTGCATTTCAGTGTTCCTGTCACCCCTAACCTTGTTCAGCATTATGGGGGGATTCACCTATTGGCTCTATTGCTTCCTTGGTTTGGTTGAGTGATCTACATATTCAATTTTTGTTCCTATGTACGAGGCAGATGTAGTGGCTAGGCACCTATGCATTCCAGTGAGATGGTTCATCCCCTATATAGACACTCATTCATTCCTACTTTTGGAGGTCACCTCTTTGATTGATCAGCTCTTCAGACTTTGTCTTCTTTACCTAGTCATGCACTATTTCAGTGGGGGTTCCATTAGTTTCTTTTGATAGTGTTTGTAGCTTCATGCTTTAGAGATGCTTCATGCTCTTTCTTGTTCCTTTCTTTGGGGCATTTCCGAGATTGGAGGCTTAGTTTCCTTCATCTAGTTCTTTTTCTTGTATTTGGGTACCTAATCAGGCCTTGTTGTTGGGACCCATCTTTTCCTGCGTTCATAGTTGTGCTAGGTTAGCTTACCTCCTGACCTTCGCTTAAGGGGGGGTGTTAGAGTAATTAGTTGTTCGCACTTACTAATTAAACTACTTTGGTTTAATTAATTAAGTTGCCTATTACTCTTATTTTCTTAAGCTATCTTGTAGGTGCATATAATTAATATTTTATTAATTATATTGTGCAACCTAGATTTTTTAGGATTTAGTTTCCCTTTTTGAGTTTTGTGATTTCTTTATAAGGACTCACCTCTTTGTAATTATTAATTCTATTTTCATTCACTTATTGGATTATATGAGATATTGCTCTTTGCATGTCCATAAGATGGATCTAGCTTTTTGGCCTCCATAATTTTTTCTTGCTTCTGTTCTTTGCTTCATCCATGTGATAGGGTTATGCATGCAGGTGTTCTTGGGAGATTAGTTTTTCACCTAATCTAACACTAACCTTATTATAGGTTTTAGAGATATCCTGTTTGAGAGCCATAGTTGGGTTCTTGCTCTTATCCATAGAGTGGATAGCCTCATGAGTAGCCATGACTACATCCAGAATTTGCCTCCCAAGATCAAACCATTATGGTAAGGACCAATGAAATTTTTAAAGAGGGGCTTGATTCAGTTTACAATAATCTTGAAAAGGATTTTATAAAATATGTTGCACAGACTAATAGGTCGAAAGTCCTCAAGACAACTAGGCTTATCAATGTTAGGGAGAAGAACACTGAAGGTCTGGTTGAGTTCCTTTAGTAAATTTCCCTTTCTAATGAAGTGTCTAGAGAGATGGATCAAATCATTCTTCATAATATCCTAAAATTCTTGAAAAAGAGTCAAGGGAAGACCATCAGCACTAGGGGCTTTGTATTGATTTACGCTAAACATAGATTTTCTGACTTCCTCCTCCTTGACCTTAATAGTCAAGTTCCTATTCATCTGGTTATTCACAACCAGGTGGAAAGCTCTCAAAATATCAATTTGTATGTTACTGTTGACCTACACAGTAGGAGGGTTATAGAGTTCCTTGAAATAGAGAGAGACTTTAAATTCTATCTCCTTCATATCATTAATCTAGATTGTCCAATAGCTTCAACCAATATGTTTATGGTGTTACAATTTTTCCTTCTTGACATTGATCTATGGAAAAAGGTCATATTTTGGTCACCCTCCTTGAACCACTTAAATCTTGATCTCTATTTCTAGACAACTTCCTACCAATTTAGGAGTGCATTAAATAAATTTCAACTCTCTCTCCTCCTACGGATGTTCAATATTTGTATTGTCCCAAATAATTTGGTTTTGGAGGGATTCCTACTTTTTCTCAATAGATTTTTATTCTTTGGTAATGTTTCCAAAAGAAGATTTTCTAAATCCCCGCACTTCTTTTTTTATTCTTTCAAGTTTTCTAGTGATATAGAACATGGTTGTTCCCTTAACTAGGTTCTTCCACCATTGTACAATATAATCTGTGAACTCAATGTATGAGTGCCATGTGATTTAATACCTAAAAGGCCTCCATTTGGTAGGTTGACTCTCCAACAAAGAGAACACTAGCATAGAGTGATGTGAAATGGTCCTTGGCTCCACCTTTAAGGAAGAATTTTGAAGAATATCCTAGGCAATAGAAATAAGAACCCTATGAAGTCTAACTTGAATCAAATATTTCCCCAATAAATTATTTGACAAATTGAATGCAAGACCTTGAAGATCAATATCAATCAAGTCATTCCTTCAAAGAAAGCCCTCCAAATCTTGCATAGTATCAAAAAATTCTTCCAAATCCCTCTGTTTCTCTAACAGATATAGAAGGGTGTTAAAGTCCCCCATAAACACAATTCTTTCTTTCCTCATAGTCTCAGCCTTTTTAGTAGCCTCATTCCATACAACTTGTCTACCATTCCTAGTGTTAGGGGCGTAAAAATTAAATAGATTCCAACTAATAGCATGGGAGGTGTGTCTCATGACCACAAAATTGAGATTAATATAGGTGACCATTCCCACCACCTTATCTCACTTCCACATCTTAGCTATGCCACCAAAGGCACCATTAGCCTCACTATAAGAAAATTTACCCCAGGCCAAATGTAAGTAGCAACTCTAGAGAAAACTTGCTTAATCATTTTAACTTCCTACAAAAGAAGCAAGTAAACTGTAAGCTCAATCATATTTCATTTTATTTCATACTATTTCCTGGGGCTAATCAGCCCTCTCACATTCCATGATATTAGATTCTTCTTTTATGATATTTTGTTTCCTTTAGGGTTTTTTGTTTCCCCTATGTTGTTTCCTTTTCTGTTTCCTTTTGATGGAAATTCCTAGTTGGAAATCTCCCAATCCTCATGGATGACCCTACATCTTCCTTATATCCTCCTCAAAGCTTCCACTTTAGGACCATCCAATCTACATCATTATTGAAAACATAAATATATGGTAGCTTAGTTGTGGGAGAAAGCATTTCAACAATACTATGGAGTGAAACCATGAGTGTGTCATCAATGAGAAGTGATCCATTCCCTAAGAGGAGGGGTGAACACATGGAGTATCACCACTATTACCTTCCATCACTTTAATCATCTTTCCTTTCCTAGGTTGAAACATTTGTAGATTGAGCATGTCAAATATCCCCCTCCCTTCATGGTTAATAGTATCATTTGTAACATTTTGGGCTTCTCCACCTTGTCCAATAGTGTCCTCCTTCACAAGGGTTCTTTCCTTCTCACCATTTTTGCTAGGGGTTTCAACTAGGTCATAAGAGGCCTCCTCATAAGTTTCCTTCATGCCAATTGGTTCCTTATTCATTAGGCTTTCAGCCTTTTTACCCCTCTTAATACTTTATGAGTTTTCAACTACTACCACTCCCTATGAGGACACTTTGTTTTTGAGTTTGTCACCCTTTAGAGAATCCACAACAAAAATGACCAAATCTGTTGCACTTTTAGAAAAAAGGGGGTGGCATCCTCAAATATTATCAATTGCAACTAGTTTTCACATTTAGATTTTAGGTCAACCATTGTCCAAAAGCATTTATTCATTCCAACATTGGTACAAAATCTAGCATAACCTAGTTTAGTTCTAGAGCTGGTGATATTGTCCATTTTGATGAATAGACCAAAGGAGTTGCCAATCCATCTAAACACTTGCTCATCCCAAAATTCTAAAGGGAGATCAGGAAAACTTAGCTAAACTAGAGGATGCCTATAGAGGTCCCTCTCCTAGTTGAAACCTAGCTTCCATTTCACCACCAGCAAGGAGTATTTGCCAAAATTCTAGGAGCATACCATGACTAGGTCACGATCCTTTTTTGTAGTGAAGTTGATGAAGAAAAGGGGGCCATTCATAGTAGAGATGGTCATTGACCCTGAGAGTTTCCACTTTATAGACCACCACTTTCTTACAATATCAACTATGGGTTCAAAGGAGATGAACTTTCCAACAAGATAAAGGGTAAAGCCTGAGGCGATCAAGTCAACCATTGAATCTGAAAGAGAAATCATGAGACGAGTGGCCCCTAAGGAGATAATAGGTTTCACACCAAAGTCTACAGGAAGCTTGGATCTTAAAAAAACCCCCAACTAGTTTGACTTTGGGGATTCCATTGATACAAACATCAATGGGGGACCATCTAGAGGTTTGGGGCCCAAACAAGCACAATCATCAAGGATAGTGCAAGTTTCCATCAAAGGAATATCTTCCTAGAGTAGGTCACAAACATTTTGGGCCTGAACAAATAAAACCATTTCCAAATCTGCACACATAGGTATATTCAGCTCTAGGGAGGTAGGTGTAAAGGTTGGTGGAGGATGATCCCCCTGAGATCAAAGAGGGAAAAGGCTTGGGAGGAAGCCAAGAGCGAGAAAGGAGCTGCAGAATCACAGTTTTCTTTTGGAGATATTAGTTTGAAAAGTATCAATACTATTTTTTCTCAAAGTACAAATAAATTAGAATATCATTTGAAAATAAAATAGTTCTATTTTATTGTTTTTTCTTTTATTTAAGTTATCTCTCTTCTTTCAAAGTTTGTTGTGTAGGTTTGAGATATTTAGTATTATTTAATCTCAAAGGAGAGAAATAACTTTTTTTGAGTTTAATAAAAGCAAGTGCGACATAGTTGCTTAGCCTTAATAATTTAAATTTTAGGTTTATGTGTAAATTTAATTATTATATATTTAATAAATTATTATATGTATACTTTTTTAATTGTTACAATATTTTATAATAGGTTTTTAAAAGTTATATTGATAAATAAATTATATTAAAATTAAAAATTATTTGATATCATTTAATACAATATTATAATAATCTTAATTTTATTTTAATTTGTAAAGTTATAGATATAATATTTTTTTGAATTTAAAAAATAATAATAAATTTAATGTAAATAACCACCAAAATTGATCCTTCAGTCCTTTTGTACTCAAGGGTCAATCCCCTGTTCTTTTGGCTACTATCTAATACTTCAAAAACCATAAACATTCAAAAAGAAATAATTATTACAAAATAATTATTATAATCTATTAATAGTTTAATATATAACTTTATTTCTATATGATTAATTTTCTAAATTATCATAAATGTTGTTCTATCCCTAAAAATTGGCTAATAATTTGGGGAGACATGATCGTTCCTAAAAAACCATGCATAAGACCCCAATTCATTTAGCCAATAAAATGAAAGTAGAATTATTCTATAAATTTATAAATTTAAGAAATATGAATCTATCGTATACAAACTATTAAATCTTATTCTTGAATTAAAAAGTAATTTTATTTGACTAGTAGAAATAAGTACTATTAATCACTAATCACTAGTTATGAAATAGTGATTACAATAGTGTTATGCTTACTACGACAAGTATTAAAAATGATTTTTTATTAATCTATATCTTCTCTTATTAGGTTTCTACTTTTACAAATCAAAAACCTATCATATATTGAATTTTTTAAATTTCAATTATTGACTTGTTTATTCATGGTGAGATATAAAGACCTTCTTATTAGTACTTGCCAGTAGGCTAAGTACTATTGTGACACTTTTTGAAATTTTTACATTAATTGGTTATTAAATGTGCTCTAACCTACCAGTAATAATTCATTTAATTTTATTTTTAAATATATGTGTTATGTTTTTAAAAGTTACATGATGCTTTTTTAACTTTTTAAATTTCATATATTAATTTTATATGTTGGGATTGGTTGAAAGAATTGGAGTCACCATTATTTTTTTCAACTAGGTTTTTTATCCTAATTTCAAGCTTGCTCATTTATCATGTCCTTAATATGGATCATTTATTTATTTATCTGTATTCATTGTAAATAATCTAAAAAAAATTAACCAATTAAATGATGCTAAATAAAAATCTAATTCCATCATAAATATCTCATACAAATCAACAAAACATAAAGAGCACATGTTGAATTGAAATGAATGATCAATGTTTAGTTTTAATCATATAATTAATTTTTAATTTATTTTTAAATTGATATTTTTAAAAATAATTATATATAGTTATAATTAATGTGCTATACCTTGACTTTGTGTGTGCCCGATGACAAATGGAAAACAAAAGAGCTAACCAAAGAATGGGTCAGTGTAGTAATATATGAAAGACCAATGATTTGAAAGGTACAACTCCCTTATAAATACAACATTTGTGATGAATTTGTTTCTAAGTTTTTGAGGTATGCTCTTAACTTGAGAGCAGAAGAGGCTAACAACTAGATTATCTAATACTTCAAACAATCTAGGTAAATTAGAAAATAGGGATTAACACTTAACATGCAATCTATTATAACTTGAATGCAAGATTGAAACCATGCAAGACTACCTTCAAATTATATGAGAGGAGAAAGAATGAATAAGTGGAAAATTCCTAGATTGTGGAATTAACTGAGATTTGACAATAGTCAAATTGTCCCCTTTTCAGCTACTCCCTTAATCAAATTTTTAACTTCTCATACAATCAAAAGTATATCCATGACCTAACATCTACAATACAAGGAAATACAATAGTACAAATTTTGAAGAAAATAAAACTTATAATCCACTAAAATAAAAGTAATAAAACCAAGTTTATTTGTAATATTTCAATTTTTAGTTATGACACATTCATCCCAAGTACTATACATCAACTAAATGAATATAAAAATTGAAATGTAGAGTTAGAGTCACACAATAATCCCAACAACAAGGCTTTTCCCACAAAATAAATTTTTGATCTTATTCATTTCTCAAGAAGTTACATATATAGACCTCTTCAAAGTTGTCAGTTACACTCAATGATTGCATTGCAGAGAATCTCTGAATGGAGGAAGCTAAAAATAGGACTTCACTAGGTCATCATCCATTAAAGAGCGTAAACTTACTAAGAAAATGTAAAAGATGGTTAAAAAAGGGAAATGAGAAAGAAGAGAGGGGGACAAATGTCTGAGAGAATATGAGAGCATCATGTTTTCTTTGGGGTCATTGCCTTATCTCTATAATCCTTCATTAAATCCACTACTTTATCTAGTTCATCGACACTTGGAATTATAATATTATTAGCTCAAATCATCCAATAGTTGTGCATCTTTTTCAACTCTTCCACTCTAGCGATCTTTTATTGCAACTTTTCTGATGCTCATCTCAGGATGGAATCTACTGAAGACATCTAATGGTTCTTTGACATCTAGAAGTCGAATGGATCAATGGCCTTGTCAAAAAAAGACAAAATTTTGGCTTTCATTCAATAAATGTCAAACAATCAGCCATTACTAGATACATATGATTATGTATGGAATACTTTTAAATATGTAAAAATCTTCTCCATGACCTTCTCCACTAGATCATGTACATATTTAAGTTCATTTCTAGATCTTATAGATCTTTCTACTATGAACTCTAAAGATTTCTTCCAATGAAACAATGGCTCTTGACCTGATTTGGGGATCCCATGGGTGATGGCGACATTAATCTTTATATTGATCACCTCTTGTAACAATGCCAATTTCTTTTTCAATCTATCCAATGCTTTGTGTATGGTGATTTGATTACTAGACACTTCTTCCCTCAGCTTGTTAGCATCTACTAGGAGATTTCCCAAATTCTTAATGAGTGGGGGACCTTGAGTCTTCATTTTATCAATCCATGATCAACTAATTTAACCAAATTGGCTTTGCTACTGATACTTCAAAAGTAGGTTCTTGTTCTCTTTTGCATTTGGATCAAATGTACTGGTTAAAGTACTACCAAGTATAGCTCTTATATAAGCCATCATTCCTTGTTTGAGGCCTTTGGTACCACTTTTTCTACACTCAGGTCATCTAGTCTATCCTCTATCTTCTCATTAGTAGACTTCCATATATTAGCTATGGAATCATGCACAAGAATACCAATATCAATTGTTCTTATCTGAAAGTCATTGGCAGTGAGTTCATGGAACTTTCCATCCTTATGAGGCTCTACTATCTCCATTAACATGTGACCAGAAGGGGGATCAGTGGCCAATGCCACTATAGATTTCTACTTCTTCATCTTTTGCAATTGTGGTTGTGAAGAGGTTTCTTGCATAATGAGGTCCTTGGATGGTGAAGCTTCCTCCTACATTACCTTTTTTTGGTCAATGGTCTCTTCCAAAAATGGCTTTGTTAAGAGTACATTGATCATTGATTGAGGGGCTTTGGGATTAAAGACATTCCTTGCCACTATGGGTATCTACTTGTTCTAAGTAGTAGTTGGGAGGGCAGTCACTTTAGTAACTAACAAGGTAAAGGTGTTGGTGACACCATCAAGGTTGATGACTTGGATAGGGGAAGAAGGATTGGCCACTAACTTCTCTTTCTCCTACTCTTTATCTTTCCCCTTATCCCAAAATTTTCATGTATCTAAGAGAGATCCTCCTTCACAACTAGGGTTAACCTGGACAATCTTCTTTGGAGGTTGATCTCTGCCTTGGCCAATGGACTAGGTGAGGCCTACAGATGTTGAAGTGGTGGTAGTGGTAGAGATAGCTGAAGTTGACTGAGAAGATCCTAAAGAATCTCCACTAGTAGATCACGCGCTTCCCATTCTTTTCTTTCTTGTTTTAGTCAACTCCACTTATTTACTTGTTCTCTTAATAATCCCATACAATAGGACCTCCATTGTATCAATGATAGGACCTTTATGTGGGGTAGATACAATGGGAGTTCCCTTGATCTACTTGAAGGATGAAGGATGCATATAGGATCCATAATCTACAAGACTAGAAACATCAACAGAATCATTATACAATTTAATTTCATCAATTGTGACCCTAGACCAATAGCTCTCCTAGGTTTAGTATTAGTTGTGCTATTCAGCCCAAAAATTTTGAATATTTGGAACATGTCTGTGTGCCTATTCCAGCTTCAAATGATCTCTCAATTGAATCCTAAGTACCTCATAATTAACTAACTTGATCTTACTCTCAAAAATTTTAACTAGTTTCCAAGCATTAGATCTAGAAGCATGGGAATAGGGTCCAACCACTACTAGGAAAGAAATCATGGTTATCTTCTTTAAATTTGAACATAGGGTGTTCAATTTTAGTATTTTTTGATATAGTTTGACAAGGAAAACCTTATACTCATGGTACCTAGGAGGCCTTTTAGGAAAACCATCAAAAGTACTAATACGTAGGTAGGAGAAACTTAGGAATTAGATGAAAGTGCATCCAAACTGGGCTTTTGCTGAAATAGCTTTTGGTAAGAATCTTTGCTTGGGACAACCTTGTAATTCCTAGAACAATCTCATAGTGAAAGCATCATTCACTTTCATGCACTCCTTGAAACTATGTTGCAACTAAAGGTGTGGGTAGAACTTATACACCCTCATATTGTCTTTGATAGAATTAAAGTTGTTAAAATTCTAGAATTTGATATTATGTTTATGATAACCAAAATATTCTTTCCTTCCCATTTTACAATTTTCCAGTTTTCCAATTTTTTATACATTAATCTACACCACTTGGAAGATTAAAAATATATATAAATTTCCCAATATAATCATCATTCAAGTGAAAAATACGGTAACAAGAAGATATACAAATGAGTGTGTTGTAGAGGAATTCTTGCAAAGGGAAGAGAGGCATCAAAGTGTATGATGAAGCAATTCATAGCTAATGCATAGTTAAAGAGGAGAAGTCGGCTTGTGTCATAAAATAGAGGATGAGTAGGCATGTCACATAAAAATATAGATGAATTTTTATGTGGCAGTTGAATGATGTTCTTTGTTTTTTTAACAGACAATGCAAGGAATGAAGTAACGAGTGGTAAGAAGTAGTTGGATTTATGAAAAGATGAGGGTTTATCTAAAGATGAAGAGAGGTTATTAATAGGAATATGGTGTATAATGTGTTTGATTATTAAGATAGAATTGAATTGTATATTTGTATATGAGTGTTAGAGAGCTTGTATGTAGAGTATGTTGAGGATTTTATAGGATATTAGTAGAGGATTATATATTGATGAAATTAGTTCATATGATTTTTTATCTTTTTTTTCAATTATAATTAAATATTTTATCAGTGGAAAACTTATATTCTTGAAAGAAAGATTACAAATTCAACTCCCATATCAGATACAGTAAGACAAATAGATCCCTCTCATATATATCCTACCAATTCAAAATGTAACCCAAAAAAATTAAAATTACAAAAAATAATAAAACTTATATAATAGTCCCAAGTTACTATAAAGCGTCTAAAGAATTTTCGCCTTTTCCTAAACAAATTTAAGATAATGAAAATAATGATATCAAATAGAACTTTACAAACTCCCTTGTTTTACAAAATAGAATTCTATCCAAAATAACATTTTATTTATAAATTTTAGGGAATCTCAAGTCGATTATTGGTATCAACAAAATCGAGCCTCACTCACTCACATTGCAATTTGTTTGAATGCCAATCCTCAGCAGATTTAGAAAAGAGTGTTCGATGGGCTGAAAAGATTCCATTGGTGAGAAATAGAATTTCTATATCGATACAGGAAATATTCCATTTTGGTATCTAAAGAAAAGAGATGAGAAAGCAGAAACTTGAATGTGAGATACGATATTATTGGTCAGAGAAGCGACCCACAAATCGATCATGGGCTTCGTCGTTTACTATATATTGAGCCACTATCTACATATTAGTTGAGCCACTGCCTACATCAGATTTTGTATCTGATAAAAGGACAAGCATATGTATTAGGATTATGAAGGTTGGAGAAAGTAGCCGTGGGCGATGGGAGGTTGGAGAAAGTAGCCGTAGAAGAAGACAGAGGAGGAAATCCAAGAGTGTCCGGGCGGAATTAGTATTTCCCGTTCGGAGAATTGGAAGGTACTTGAGGAAGGGCCGTATACATGGCCGCCGTTATGGAGTATATAGCCGCAGAGGTATTATTAATATTTTAGGTTAAAAATGTTAAATAGTTATAAGATTTTTATTATCTTTCTAAATTGGATATATAATTTTTAGATTTTATTGTGTAGTTTTTTAATCAAGATGTTGAATCATACTATATGATTCATCAATACAATGTATTTAATTAATATAAAAATACTACACAATCAAATCTAAAAACTATCTATTAAACTTTTGTTATTTAATAACTCATATTTAATTCATATAGCCTGACTCAATTTGTTTCTAGCCGTATTTGAATGGCCTTTCTCATTCTGACATTTTCATTGAGGATTTAAAGTTGACAGTGACTCACTCAATTTTGATGGTGTTCAGGTGTTGTTTATGGCGGGGTGTAAGGCGAGAGGTATGAAGAGGAAGAGAGGCGTTGTGAAGCCCGCTGAGAAGGCACCTGCGAAGAAGAAATCAGAGAAACCTTAGGAGGAGAAAAGATGACTCTTTAGTCTCATGTTCATATTCGTTATGGCAATAGTGTACGATGGAAACAGTTGGAGTGTAGAATTTATCTCCTCAATGTAAACTTTGAAGAAACATCGCTGTTCAATCATGTTCGTAACAGTTTCTTCTGTTGTTATTATTAGTATAAGTACTATTGTGACACATTTTGAATTTAGGCAGGCTTTAATCACTGATTAATTTTGTTTTGTTTTGTACAACTGACAAATAATTAATTTTAACTTTAGCATACATGCAAGATTTTTAATGTTACAATTTTTAAAAAATATTTTGTTAATATTTGATTGGGTGAATATATTGGTTGGGTTACTTGGTTTTTTATTTTTAATTAGATGAATATGATTCATTTTTAATATTTTTTTAATGTAAGTGAGTTGATTTATATTTTAATATTTTAAGATTACATTTTTTTTATAATATAATTTTTGTCATTCAATTAAAAATACTAAAGCAAATATTCTTTATATTATATAATCATTTAAAAAATATTATTATTATAAAGATATTATAATTTATTTATAATATAATAGTATCACATGATATATATATATATATATATATATATATATATATATATAAATAATAAAAAATATATATAAATAATTATATTAATAAATAATATATAAATTTAAATTATAATTAATTTCATTATAGAAAAATATAAATGTATAATATTTTAATTAATTAAAATATTTTATAAACTATAATAAATTTATTAAATTAAAACTATATTATTTTATTAATATAAAATTAATAAATCTTGTCATTTTTAAATTAATATAAAATTAATATTCATTGATAATTAAATTAAAATTTTAATATATTATGTACTTTATAGTTTTTAAAATATATTTATAATGATATTTAATATAATTTATTAAAAAATATAATACTTAAATATAATAAGTAAAAATAATAGTTTTATTTATTGTATTAGTGAGCTTAAAGCTATTTGAAAATTAACAATAAGAAAGATAATATTTATGAACAATAATAAATCTTTTCAAAAAAAAATTAACATCAACTTTATATGTTTATATTACTAATAATAGCAATATCAATTTGATTTAAATTTAGCTGACATAATAAATTATAATCACATAATCTGAAATGGTCAACTTGAAGAGCTTCATATATAGTGATTCTAATACCAAGGTACTAATATGATAAGGCACCTCTCTCATTATGTTTCTTCGAGGAATTTGGGAAAAGTCCTCCATAATTGCAAGAGGCTAATAGTGGTAAGCGTTTTGTCAATTGTAAGTGTTTTGTAAGTTTTAGTTTTATTTTTTTGGTAAACAGATTTGTTGCTGTGAAGTTACTTTTGATAATGACCCTATATGCCCTGTGAACAGTGACAAGTGGGCCAACAGTTGGAGAGATCATAATTGATAACTATCAGACTACAATCTTCCTCTACATTTGAGAGGGGTAGCTCCCTCATAAGATATGGGTATTTGTGATTTTTCAAAATAAAGACAATTACAACTTAAAAGATAGAAAGGAAACTATTGATGAGGAATGCATCACATGATTTCAATTCTTCCTAAAACTGCTACTGAAAACAAATAATAACTGCGATTGAAAGATATCATCGACACAATGCTAATTCAATGATTCATGAATATTTACATCATACCATGAAAATACTCATTACAAAGTATCAAAACTTTTTAAATTCAGATTTTGTAGAAAAGATAAAGAAAAATGTTGATTGTAAGAACAAGAATCGTATGCATTTTCTAAAAATTGCCTTCCTATCAAAATTTAAGTATATCTTGTCTCTAAATCCAAAAAGTCCTCATTACATGTGTTGTTCATGAATTTATAATCTATTCTAGCATAACCAACTTTTCAGGTTCTTAAATACTCAAAAAGTTAGAGTTTGGATTACTCTGAAGAAGGTTCATAACCAACTCTAACTTTTACAACTCCAACTTTTGATGTGTAAACATAACTAAGAAGAGTTAAGACATTGACTAAAATAAGGTTAAAATTAAAATTATCCTCTGTATAAAATATACAAATAAAAATTTGAGACAAGTTTAGATGCAACTACTTCTAGCTTTCAACTGTGATCAATATATATCCTATATTTTCTCTTCGTTGTAGAGGTGTTATGAGTCTCTGAGTTAGGTTTACCTTGCATTGTGTTTCTTACTAAGCTCCTTGTTCAGTGTTGTCTTGACTTTGTATTTTCAAACTCTCAATTTCTTCTCCCTTAGATAATCATAAAATACAACCAAAACTTCAACTTTTTGTGTTGGTTCTAACATATACCTAAAGTATTATGTCAAACAATTTACATTCCTTTCTTTCTTTGATTCGAAATCACTACTTGATTTGAGAAGTCACATCAAATTGTATTCTCTTCATCTTGTCTTAGTATTCAATCGAACAAGTGGTGCACTTTGAAGCTTGAATACCAATGGTTCTTGATATGGATATCTAATCAACTTACAAATAATTTTTTGATAGATCACCTCTCTATGAATTTCACAATGTCCACGAGCTACTCCATGTCTTATAATGTACCAAAGTCAAAAGTGTTGTCTACTATCCCAACATTTGTGAAATTCATGGTATTACACACTAACCCTTATTGAGCATTCGCATCAACAATATCCCCAAGTTCTGGCATGCTTGTAAAATATGCACTTTCCTTGAGATTGTGGTTTTGTCTTAGTTGAGGCATTTAATCAAATGGTTCGTGAGAATTCTCCTTGCTGAGCCAATAAATAAACATCTTTCCCACTTACTAGTTTCATCACTGAAAACGCTATCAATCTTCCATTAGAATGGAATTATGTCTCAGGCTGGGAATTGTAATGATTTAATACATCACTTCCTGACTGGATCAAAATTCACTAAGACATGTCAGTTGAACATGTCACCAGCATAGATATGAATATTTTTATCATATTGATTCAACTTGACACTTGCAGACTGCGTATACCTGAGAATTTCAGTCAAATAGTTCACGTGCCTTTTCTATGTTTTCATATTGAGCCTTTGTGGGATTTATCTTAACACCTGCCACCTGGATTTTCTTGAAATCATTATGTCAAACAGCCATGTGTCTTTCCTGCACACCACGATTTTGCATATGGATTTGTAAGAAAAATACATGGTTTAGCAAGGCAGTGTTATCGAATGGGGAGGAAACACTTCCATTGCAATCGACCAAACTAATTCACCTGTCTAGTTTGTGGTTGTTGTCTGTATACATGCATACATGTAAAGAATGTTAAACTCCACTTTGGGTATAATAACAAACAGTTTGCGTGCCTTTTGATGCTTTGAGTTGAACAAGCGAATTGAAGCTCCAATGGAAATTTCTCATTTTATGGCATGATTCTTTGGTTCTGATTTCCTCGCCTTGAATTCTTGTTGCATCCTCTGGATTACTTCAAAATACCATCTTATTTATACCTCCCCTGACTTTATATTTTATATACACGCACAACAAAACACATCTTCCATGGCATCACCGTGAATATTTCACGAGGCCAATCTCTGTATGTCAAAATAGAGTGCCTGTAATTAGTTTTGAGCATCTTCAATTTATATTTCACAGGAATTTATACAAATTTTTGGTTTGGGTTTAGATTATGGAAGAAACATTTAGATAAAGTTTGGATTCCAACTCAAACCTCTTAACCTTAATATTTGAAAAGGTTTTAGCACAGAGAAAGAGAGGGGGGTTTGAGTACGTGGAGAGAGAGTAGTTTTAGTATGGAGAGAGAGAGAGAGAGGGGTATGTAGAAAGAGAGGGGTTTGAATATGTGGAGAGAGAGTAATTTGAGTATGTAGAGAGAGAGAGAGAGAGAGAGCGAGAGAGAGAGAAGTACATAGAAAGAGAGGGGTTTGAGTACATGGAGAAAGCAGGGTTTGAGTATGTAGTGAGAGAGTAGTACGTAAAGAGAGTTTCACATCTCTCTTTGCTCTCATTTTGATTTTTATATATTTTTAACCCCTTAGTTAATTATCAAGCTAACAACTAGCTCTAACTAGATATAAGGATTGTGTAAGATGGCGAATGAATGTAGACTTAAATAAGAGAAGTGCTTTATTACAAGGGCCATTGAGTCACCCAAAAAAGAGATAAATAGATGAAAAGGGATTGAGCACACCAAAATTGGGAGCACAATCCAAACAAAAAAGATGAAAAGAATCAACAAAAACACCTAACTAACACAGTTTTGGCTCCAACTAAATCATGCAAACCCATTGACTAGCTGAAAAAGTAAATGCCATGGCGACTTAAAAGGTGGCAACTCCCAAGTCCCAGTAAACTTCAACTATAGGCTTACTCCTTGGATTCCAATTTTAGATTCCTCACATGCTCCATTGTTTTGGAAGAGGGAATGTACCTAAATAACCATGCCTCATGAAAAACTTCTAACTTTACAATCAATTTTTCCTCATGATGCATGCCACCAGTGGCTTCATTTTCAATGAGTTGGAGCACTAGATTTTCAATCTTCTCAATTAATTTCCAACTATTTTCTCAATAAGGAAACCACTTTTCTTGGATTTCTTGTGTTTGGTTATCATGAAGCCCTTGACTCTTTTTTGATGCATGTAGGCCTTCTTTTTCAATTATTTTTGTCTTGGTTGGACCTTTTAAGAAATGGTTTGGATTTAAAAATGCATCCTCCCTTCATATGACCTATATTATTTGGGATTCACAATCATATGAACCCAAGATGAGATCCCCCTCTTTATATTTTGATTGTGGGTTAGGTGAGGTAGGGTTCACTTCTACTTCATCTTCATATTTCTCTAATTCTTGATTTGAACATGCTACATGAACTTTTGATCCCTTTCCAAATTGATATAAGGCTTTTGTGTCATTATCTATTCCACATGAATGGTGTACTATGACATGATCCTCTTCAATTTGTATAGTACCTCATGGAGTGAACTCCTCTTTGGATGTATGTAGCTTTGTAAATGATAAATCATAATCTTGATCAACAAGATGAGAGGGCTTACAGTGGGAGTAACTTCCTTAGCCATTCAGAACTTGATCAAGAGGAAATCTTGAATGACCTTTAGCATTACCATGAACCTCCTCAAGCTTATCAACACTCACACTTTGTGATCATATTCCTTGAGATGCTCTTCAATATCTTTACCTATAGAAAACACATTGTTTTCTTCAAGAACTGCCTCATGCTTGATATTAGTAATGTTCTTGTCTAGAGATTTATTTTCAATGCTAGGATCTGTGATTCAAATTTTTTGCACTAAAAAATCTCTTCTAACTGATCATGACAAACTATGTCACTAAGATCTTCCTCTACTTACACTCAATCATCATGAGTTTTATTTGTTACCAACATGTTAGAGGAAGAAATACCCAAGTTCATACCTTGACATTTATCAACATTTGTTTCCTCTTTGACGACCACTAATAGAGGATGGAGAAATTCTTCTCCACATAGGAAGCCACCATCAAAAGCATCAAGACAAAAACTTGGAATAATGACCACATATGATTAATCTTTTGTCACTCTCTCCTCATCATTCTTTTCAAATTGTGGGTGCAAGCATGTATGTAAAGATTTTGATGCCTCTTCATCAGAATCCTTGCTATTATATTCACAAAAGACTTCTACTACCTTCTCAAGATCTTTCTAATGCTTAGCTCAAGGCTCAATAAATATTTATTTTCCTTTTTCACTTACCTTTTCTTGATCATATTCTAGGCATGCATCTTTTGATAGGTCTCTTTCATATTCTTCTTGCCAAGTATTCCATTAGCAAGAAAATGATTTCCCCCTTCATCTTCTTGTTCAATTTTCTGTAATTTTTGAAGCAATGAAGGGTGTATTCTGATAGGATCAAATCTATGATTACAATAGAATCTTTTCAAAAAATGAACTTGATCAAGACCACTGGAAGTATCTTTCTGTTGAGCAACTAGTGTATGTGTTGAACTACTTTCTTGATCAACAACATTCAACTTTGATTCATATGAATCATAATTTTTAACATAGTCCTCTTTATGCTCATATGTAAAAAAAAATTTTGACAGTGATCTTTTTTTTTGAGAGAAAATTTGGTTACTTTACCATCTTCATCCATCTTTTACAAAGTTTAGAGCAAATATGGATGGATTTTTTTTTGGATCTAGTTTCTATCCACCATAGGAACTCTTCAAGAAGCTAGCTTGCTTATGATCAATGAAAATACAATTTTGTTCACACATAGGTGCATAAGATAATTTTTTATCATTCTTCATCATTGATTTAGATCAAATATGCTTTTCAACAAGCCCTTCTTTATTTTTATATGTTGAACCATTTTCCAAGAAGGATTCTTGATCATGAGAAAGAAAACTAGAATCCTTTCCATCTTCTTCTTTGATCTTTCACAAAACTTGAAGTAAGTGGGGATGAACCATTTTTGGATCTAGCCTCCTTCTGCCATAGAAACCCTTCAAGAAATCAACCTATATGGGTTCACTAAGATCATGCTTCTTTTGGAATACAAAATATTCATCATCATTGTCACTATCACTATCACTTTCATCTTTTCCCTTTGACCAAACCATTATTCTGAATTCCCACTTTTAGATAGAGTCACAAATAATCAATCTTTGAAATAGAGTTTTTAATAATCAATATTTTAAATAGAGTAACCAAACTTCATTCTAGGGAAGGTAACATTTATCAGCAATGCTATTGATTATTGCTCACTTGATCTTGGACACTACTAAGATCTAGCCTATTTCTCTCTAGAATAGTAAACATTATTTCAACAAACACAATGTTTTGACCAATAGGAACTCTTCTCAAGATTTCTAAAAATTCTTCTTCTTCTTCTTCGAGAACTTGATTCACCTAATGGTATTTTTGAAGACTTCATCTACACCTCAAGGCTAGAGTATTCAAATTTAAAGCTTTAACCTCCATATGACCAAAATAAATTATGCTTAATTTAGCTATATTTGCAATAATATGGGTTAGTACAAGAAGTTGGCTCTTGCTTTTGGCCAAAAATTGGAAGTGTTTTTCTTATTTTTGAAATATATTGTCAATTGATGCCAAAATTTGAGGCATTTAGAAATTAAATATTAAAAAAAAATTAGATTTTTTTTTTTTCATAGTGTCCACAAGCTCCTTTTTGAATATGTAATTTATTTGTATACCCATATGAAATATTTTTTTTTGGTATGGATCTTTAAAAATCACTTTCTCAAAATGCCTATTTTAGGAGCACACCACACTCGTGTACATACACCATAATTTGACACAACCAATGAATTTTAGTGAATCCTTTTAAAAGAAGTTACCAGACATCACATAGATTTATAAGTATATTAAATTATTTAATTATTTAATGATAATTAATTTTTAATAATTTTTAAATGACGATTAAGCTAGTTTCTAAAACCTCTCATGTATGAACACCATAATATACTCAAAATTTAACTTTTTTGAATAATTTTTGAACTTCCAAATAATTGTATATATATTAATGAAATGTAAATTAATTTTTAAAATGTGAAAAATAAAAAAGGTGATTAAAGTTTTAGTGAATCTCATTATTTTATGTTTAAGAGACACTTTTGATTAATAAATAATGCAAAAGTAGAAAATAAACTCATAACACTATAATACTTACATTTTTGAAATTAGAATAGTAAGACCTATAATAAGTTCTTGTTTTGTCAAAATATTTAATGAGGAAGACCATATAAAAATTATGACAATCCTTGAAATTATCGAATAATTAACCTAGTCAAAATTTGATACATAAAGACACAAGCTTGGTCCCACCATCCCTGTACCATCCCTTTCCCCAAGGAAAAACTCATTGCTAAAGGGAAATTCCTGCCCATCTCTTTAGAATCGGGCACTTGATTTTCAATTCAAAAATTTGGTGCTAGATTCCAATTCAGTCATTGTACAAATTGAGGACCAAGCTTACCACAACAAAGAATTCCTTAATGATACCATAGGAGCTACCCAATTCTAAAAATTGGGTACCCGATTATTTAAAAATTAGGTACCTAATTTGGAATTGGGTACCTAATTATTTAAAAATTAGCATTCGATTCTTAAGAACTCATTGGGCCCCAAAAAGAACTTATCAATCATTATAATGATTGATTGATAATTTTGAGCTGCAACAACGAATTTCTATCATTTTTTTTTTCTTGTCATCTTATACAATTTGAAATCTATTAATTTGGATTCAAAGTTGGTGCAAACATGAGATCAAAACAATGAAGAAAGAAGAAAATAAAAGTTCTTAAAAATGAGGAAATTGCAATAAACAAAGAGAATCAATAACAATGTCAATGAGAGAGAAGATAAAGAATTAGAGAGTTGAGCAATGTTGGGTCTTCACTTTCAAATATTATTTTAGAAGAGAAAGACATTGAGGATACTATGATGAATAAAGAGGCTAAAGAAGAGAACCCAATACAAGGAGATTTAGGTGTAGATTCTAATCAAACATTCAATAAAGTTGTGTCTCCAAACCCTTGATTTTTTTCTCATTATGAAATTAGTGATTTTTTAGAAGTAGGTTATGATTTAAATAATTTAGGTTTTCTTCACGAGAATATATTGTTAAATGATCATGCACAAAAAAATCTAATGGAAATGAAAGACCCAAAAGGAATACCAATAAAAAAATGAAAATGAGATTTAAAATCGAAAAAACATTGAAAATAAAATGCCAATTGAAAATAACAATAATATGAATGTAGAGATGGAAACACCAAGTACTAAACAAACATGTTTGAATGATACTAAAGTGCATCAACATAATTTTCATTTTTCTAATGATGTTCTAGATAACCTTCATGGATTGGTTTCATGGAGATAGATTAGGACACATACTAATAGATTATATAGACATATTTTTCATAATCAGAAATTTGGGTTTCAATGTCAGTTGACGTTGTAACTAATTAAAATGTCTAAATTTTTTTAAGTAATGAAAAGGTTAGGAATGTATGCAAAACCCAAGAATAAAAATGAGTCTTTAAAAAAGTTGTATCCACTATTTCTAGTTCCTTTAATGTTACGAGAAAGAGAAGTGTATCTAAAGATAAGAATGCAACAGGATGAGAAATAACAAAAACTTTAGTTAACAAATAAACTATTGAAAAAAGATTGATTAGTAACATAAGTGGATATCTCAATATAAGTCATAAAACTTTGAAAAGAGTTGTAAAGAGAAGGCTTAACTTTGAATGTGAACCAAAAAATAGTTTATGGACTTCTAGTGGTAGACTACCGAGATCTTATGCAGAACTTACTAGTGAAGTCAAAAGTTTAGTTGAAATTTTTTGACATTATAATACAAGAGTATCACTAATTGAAGAGATTTTATTTAATTGAGAGTTGACTCAAAAATACATGATTCATATCCTAATCACCTTTTGGACATGACTCAAACTAAATTGTTTAGAAAAATTTTAGATGATAATGTGTTAACTATTAACATTCATGAAAGATCTTTTGAAAAGTTTAAACCATGAAAGATTTGCATGTTGTTGTAAAACTCTTGTTCAATTTTGTTACCATAATGATGTATTTTGATCTATACATAGTACTATTGATATTAAAGAAATTTTGTAGGAATGTGGTATTAAAATACCACCTCAAACTATAAAGGATTTCATATCAAGTTTATTTTGTAAGCCATCTATTGACCAATATTTTCTTCTCAATGCATGCCTTTCTGGTACATGTGATATTTGTCGCAATCTTTCTTTTTTAGATGAATTTTTGCATGGAAATTCTTTGAATACTTTAGGAAAATAATTAGTTGATGTAAAAATACTTGAAACTATTGAATATCCATTGTGGGAAGCGAAGATTGGAAGAATGTGTGATCTAGTTATAGATCAAGTTAGTTGTCATGATATTATGGATGAGTTTAAGAGTGTGAATATACAAAAATATGTTAAACACTCTCAATATGCTAGATGACATAATGGAAAATTACATATATGTAAGAGTACATTTCTAGTTAGCACTATACTTTTAGTTGTCAACTTTTCTAAGAATTAGACACTTATAACCCAAGATGAGTTACAAGCATGATATTACAATTCAATGCTAGTAGCAATTTATATTCATATATTTTATAGGCATGCACCTAATAGTATAGATGAGGATCAAAAAAATATTGAGAGAGTACCATTTCTATATGAGTGATAATAAAATTCATTCAAATGAGTTTGTCCAACATTGTTGCAAGGTCATTTATGATAATTTAAGAGAGACAAATTCAAATGACACAACACTGGATATGGGTAGATAATTGTACATGACAATTCAAGAATGCTAGAATGTCCTATTGGTTGAGTAGGACACATAGGGAAACTAATATCCAACATATGCAGAGTTTTATTAAAGCTAGACATGGTAAAGGAGAACATGATGTTTTTGGTACATGCATGAAGAAAGCCCTCTGGAGAGAGCAATTAAAATTTGAGGAAAAACATAAAATAAAAAATGCACACATATAGTGTAACAAATATTTATACAAAAGATCAAGTCAAAAATCTACAATTAGATGTTTTTGCTACGTAATTGAAGAGAAGAATGTCCTATTAAGATATGACTATGAGACAATTAGCAGGTTAGCTAAATGGAATTTATTTAGGAGTTTAGATTCTAACACTTTTACTATATGGACTAGGGAGATTTCTTATTTTTGTTGGCTTTGTCTTAGAGGTGAATAGGTTGAAGATTGGAAAAATAAATCATTAGCACCCACTAAAACACATTTTGAAGATGATATAGCAAATGAAGGCCAAAATGTTACAATTGAATCAAAAGATTATAGTCATATGATAAAGTTAGTTGTCATGAATTTATGGATGAGTTTAAGAGTGTGATCATAACAAAATATGTTAAACACTCTCAATGTTCTAGATGACTTGATGGAAAATTTCACATTTGTAAGAATGGGTTTCCAATTGGCACGATACTTTTAGTTGTTGACTTTGCTAAGAACTACACACTTGCACCCCAATATGAGGTACAAGCACAATATTATAGTTGAATGCATGTAGCTATTTCTATTTATATAGTTTATAGGTATGCACCTGATAGTATAGAGGAGGATCAAAAAAATATTGAGACATCACCATTTCTATATGAGTGATAATAAACATCATTCATATGAGTTTTTCCAATATTGTTTCAAGGTCTTTTATGATAACTTAAGAGAGAGAAAAATTCAAATGACACAAAATTGGATATGGTCAGATAATTGTACATGACAATTCAAGAATGCTAGAATATTCTATTGGTTGATTAGGACACATAGGAAAACTAATATTCAACATATGTTGAGTTTTTTGAGGCTAGACATGCTAAAGGAGAACATGATGCTATTAGTTCATGCATGAAGAGAGCCCTTTGAAGAGAGAAATTAAAAATCGATGAAAAAAAAAATTAAAAAATGCACATGAGATTGTAGAATGGTGTAACAAATATTTATACATATGATCAAGTTAGAACTCTACAATTAGATGCTTCTTCTGCCTAGTTAATGAGAAGAATATCCTTTCAAGATGTGACTAAGACAATTAGTGAGTCAGCTAAATGACATTCATTTAGGATTTTAGATTCTAACACTTGGACTATATGGACGAAGGAGCTTTCTTGTTTTTGTCAGTTTTGTCTTGTAGGTGAATGGGAAGAATGTGAGAATACAAAGCGGGTTAAAGATTGGAAACATAAATCATTAGCACCTATAGACACACATTTTCAAGATGATATAGTAAATGAAGGCCCAAATGTTACATTTGCATCATAAGACTATGGTCCTATTTCAGACCTTATACAACTTGGTATGCACAATTTAATTTTAAGTTTTTTTCTGATTGTGCTTCTATTTATATTGTTTATTTAGGTAAATATCATTAATATAACTCAAGCACATGTCATTAATATATTATTTATTTATGTACACATGTGATTAAATTATTTATGTACTTTATCTTATCTTATAGGACATGTTTATGTTGTTATTGCACCTAATGTAAACAATGAAGAGACAAAGTATTTTCTAGGTAGATGTGTTGAACCTAAGAAAAAATTCATATGTCACCAAGTAGATGATGATGATTTTGAGTATCCAATTGGGTCTATCATTGAAGTTGGAACATGGCTACATATAAACCTAACAAGAAGAAATGGTTTACCAACATTTGAAGACTACCAATCAAAAAAGAAGATTTTACACTATTCTCATTTATTTCTGGCAATGAATATCAAATTAGAAAGATACAAAGGGATACCTACCAATAATATATTATGAAAAATTTTAATGGATGAGTACAAGGCAATCAAAGGTGCATTGCAAAAGAGAGAGGATGTAGATGGTATAGTAGGATGACTACAAATTACACACATGTAAGTTTTTTCTTTCCTGCACTATTTTTATATATGTACTTATATAATATAAATGTATGTATGTGTTTTCAATAGAAAATTAGAGAACTTATATATGCCTCTTATTCAATTCTCAAGTAAAATCTATGCAAATTTAAACGTTTAAGGTGGATCCAACATGAGCATCTTGGGCAACTACGCATAGTGACTACATACATTAAACATATTTACATAATACGAATAGGTCTTATTAATTTATACTTTGATTAACATTTCAATTTTTTTATTTTTTATTTTTTAAATTTTATTTTTCAGGACCTCATTTGAATAAATGTGTTACATATATATGACTTCACTTTTTTATTTTAAAAAAAAGAGTGTTTAGTTATGTAAAATATAGGAGTTCGCTTCTATTAGAAAGTTAATGGTGTGCACTTGATATTAAATTCTTGGACAATTCAAGTAATGAACTCCTATATTTTCCCATTACTTTTACATTCAAACATGTTTAAATTAATGTTCCTATATTTAATTAAAATTATTGATCATGTATAGCATATACTAATAAAATGTGTCATAACATGAATAAAATATGTCACAATAAATAAAACTATTCATACTTAACATCATAACATAAGAATCTATATTGGATACACTAGCAAGATATGAATTTGTAAAAATATATAAAATGGTCTAACATGTGATAATATGATCTATGAAGTCAAAAAGTATATATAATATAGATAATTTTCCTAATACAAAGTGTATCATAATAAAAAATGTGTCATAAAAACACAATCTAAAGGTGGCAAAATACCTAGTCTATCTGATGTACAACCCTCTATACTCCATGCAAAGAGGACCTAAATGTATCATCCTATGTAGCCTATTGTGTCTTATCATGTGGGACATTGTGTATTATATCCTGTGGGGTATTGTGTGTCACATCCTGTGTGGCATCCTAAGAATAAAAAATGTACATGCTTAATTGCAAATAAAATTAAATATTTAGTAATTATTTAAAATAATACCATGTGAGATAGTTGTCCCTCTATAATTGGAGGAGGTGCATCGACATAACTACCAAATGTGAAGTTTGTGAGGTTCTGTAATAGAATACATAAACTTAAATATTTGATAAAGATCATAATGAACTACGTATAAATAACAATACTAATGTCAAAGGATGATATCTGTACCTCCATTTGGCTTAGTCCTACAGTCCCACAACCACTCATGGTGACATTTTTCTAAAATAATGGATACATAAACCTTGAGTAAAAATTATATATACATGAATTATAAAGTATTTTAATTAAAATGTACATAATTCACACTAATTTTTTTGAATTAAAAGCATATATATCATACTTGAGCACTATCCAATGTGATAGATGTGTCTAGAGATATGCTACTATGATGATCACATACTCCAACTACATTCAAATATAAAACAAAATTATGGATCAAAGTTGTTGATATGATTTATTAAGCATACATATGCAATAAAAAAAATCTTGAAAAAGTACATACATTATGTACTTGAGGCTGAGCCTCACTACTGGAAGCATCAACATGTTTGAAATGGTCAAAAGATGAAGGAGTCAAAAATAGACTATACTGAGGCCTAGATGAAAAAGTATGATCCATCCCCTATTTTTAAAACCAACATATATTATTATACATGAATCAAAGTTGAAAATAAGTTAATAACAATTTGGACATAAAAATATTATAAAAAAAAAATCTTGAAAAGTTCATACCATAGATATTATAGGTTGTGCCTCAGTGGTGGATGGATCCAGACCTATACAAACATCTAACTATGTAATGGATGACAATCCCTACAAAATTAGATAAAAATAAATATGACCACATGTTATTAAATTCAAGTTCCAACATGTACATTACATAAAGTGTAATTCAAAGTGCATAGTGTATGAGGAATGCCAACATCTTAAGGTCTCAAAAGAAGACTACATTGTCTCCTAGGAGGAATAGTATTATCCATCCTCTATTAATTGAAAATCAACAAAAATTAATATGATTTATAAAATTATGCACATATGTATAAATTAAGTAATAATGTACTTTATAAATTTTAATTAAATTTTTTCCTACTGCTCCTAACTATCAACCTCCCCATAAAGAAGGTCAAAAAATGATGACACATCAATATCATCACTAGCACCATCATGAGAAGCATATGCCTCATCATCAAAATCACCACCCTACACATCATGGGCATGTTGCATTACATCAACATTGCTCTGGGGGCCTTTGCATATACCTACACAACTAGTACAAATTTGTCCAAGGAGAAGAATATCGCTCACCTTCATCCATTGGGCTACTATATTTCCCAAAAGGGAACTCAATGAAGTAAGAGCAGATGACACTGCTTGATGATGGAGAAGCACTAGAAAAACTAATGCAAGAAGAGTAACAATAGGCTAAGGAAATCGACAATTCCATGTATTATCACTGAGCTTTTCTCCAAGCCTATCCCGAGGCATCCCTCCACCGATCCCCTAAAATGATTTTATATCAAAATAATTGGGTTTCAAACCCAATTCAAACTTTTCCCTTAATTTCTTAAGAAAGTGCATGGGCACCTCATGATTAGCATGTGGTGGATGGTCAAATACCATCCACCACTACTCCTAAAAGTACCTTGATATGAGGGGGTATGTGCACCATCTAATAAATATATGAGGCTTTGTATCACTTATCTCATGATCCATCCTTAGGTTTACAAAATATCTTTTAAAATGTCCTTTAGTTATTTTCAGCTAATGGACCTATCTATAAGACAAGCCATTCAAATATAAGTCATGTATGTTTTTCCTCCATGATTTGAAGCTATCAATGTCCCACTTAAGTGCTATATAGATTGTACAAATATTTGCATGCTATCTACAAGATAAAATACGTTAGTGGGGGATGAGTCTCATGGCTAATAATTTGTATATCTCACATGAGGTCACGAAGGTTGTGCCCTATGCTCTTATGTAGTTCCTCAAGGGTAGGTGGTGGAGGAGGACTAGGTGGTCATGGAGGTGGAGGTGGAGGTGGAGGTGGAGGTGGGGGTGGAGATGGAGGAAGCAAGGGCGAGGGTGGAGGCGGGACTGTGAAATATAATCTACATATATGTATACAACATAAAAATTCACAAAACTACTATTTAACTAAAATAAATTCAAAATATCAATATAAATACATCTTTAAAACCATATAGATTTACATCTAATACATCTTTAACTACTTGAATATATCAAAAAGAGGAGGATAAAATATTCATGCCAGTGATTTAATATATTAGGATTAAAGAAGCATTGAATCATAAACATACATAATTATAAAGTTTAGGTTTAACTATACAATTTAAGTAAATTCTAACCCATAATTTTGGCTAGTGTTTAATATGTACAACATAAAATTAAATTGTGCAATTACTATTGTTAGGATTCAAATTATATTTAGATTAGGGTCAAAATTAGGCTAAGGATTAGAAGTGTTTTGAAAAAAGGTTAGTGTTATAATTGTCCTTAGACTTTCCAAAAGTTTTCTAAAATGTTAACAATTGAAAAATTAGGTTTCATTAGATTGATCATTAATATATGTTGGTTAAGATTTAGGATTTAATATTTTTGGTTAAAAATATTGCCATTTATAAGTAAGATTACAATTTATAATTTAGGGTTTAAGGGTTAGGCTTAAATCTTCAATTTTTACATTGATTATAATTTTTTTAGGAACAAGGTTTGAAACTTAACTTATATTATCTTGTTATGCACATACAATTAAAATTATCACGACACAAGGACTAGGTAATGAATCAACTTCTATGAGTCATAACTTTTGACTTGGATATGGGTTTTTGAGGAAATTTTATAGGTAGTCATGCAAGGAGGAGTTATTTGGATTGTTAATGGAGCTTATCTCAATAGATGGCTATTTAGATATTTTTTTGGAAGCCTAAAATATCATTTTAACATCCAAAATTGAGTTTTTGTGTTCTTTTCAAATTTTTTAGAAAATTGTTTTTGTAATTAATCCGAATTCATATTCTTGATTTCATAGATTAGTTGGCAATTCATCTTTCCTTAGCTACGGGCTTTTCTTGGGAAAAAATAGGATTCGTAGGATGGGTTTTGGAAATTACCAAAAAATGAAAGATTCTATTTTTTCCAAAAATCTGCCAAGTATGGTCATTTTTAGAATTGTCATAACTAGGAATCTTCTTTCATTGTAACGTAGAGTATAGTTGGTGAAGTTTAATTAAGAATCTAGTATTTCTAAAATCTATGTTGTGTTAATATTTTCTGATTATTATTTTGAAAGATTTTGGACTACATCACCAGGGTTAGGGTATGGATTAGGATTCAAATTATATTTAAATTAAGGTCAAGATTAGGCTAAGGATTCTAGAAGTACTTTTTTTAATGGAATAATATATATTTGAATTATGATATGATTTAGGTAGGAGATTATGGTTTAGGAATATAGGGCTAGGGTTTAGGTTGAGGTATAAAAGACACATTTTAGGGGTTAAGGCTAAATGATTAGGGTTATGTTTAAGTTTTAAAAATAACATTTTAGGGTATGAACATAAAAATTGGTTAGGTTTAGTGTTAGGGTATGAATATGGGCTAACATCATGGTTTACATCTTTCTTTTCTTTTAGTTGTTGAGTAGCCAAAGGAACTATTATAATATTCACATACGAATTATCTAGAAACTTCAATGTGACATCACCAATACTAGCTATACGTAGTCTCATCAACATTTTCCATACAAGAAACTTTTCTTTGTTCAACTTTGTATCTCCTTTCTATATGTTATGATTTTTAGCTTTGAGTACCTTAAAAATTCTCTATGTAAGAACCAATGCTCTAATACCAATTGATAGAATAGTTAGAAACTCCTACAATTTTTTTTGTTATAAACAACTTCTCAAATCCTCTTTGTTAATCAATTCGATATGACAGTTAGATCAGATGGAAAACTATCTCACCAATAGGTTTTACATAAATTAACAAAAAAATTGCTTCAATTGTAGTTTCCAGCAATATCCCTCTTTAGCATTGATGGAAACATCTCAAAAATATTTCTAGTTACCATACAATTGAAAACTTTTGCTATCACGAGAAACACCATTAATATAGATCTTTAGTAATATCCTTAGATTCATTTTGACTATCATCTGTAATTCTAATATGGCAAGCTCTCATGGAAACATATCACCTATTCATACATCTATACCTAAACTCATGTATTGTAACAAATAAGGTACTATCCTAAGGAAGGAGAAACACTAGTCCAAATTGCTGATTTCAATAAACAAATAAAGAAGAGTGAGCAAGAACCATAAAAGGAGACAAATTTAGAAGTGTCTACTATAGGTCAAATAGGACCACATTTCATAGGACCTCTAGATAAGGAAAATAAGTAGAGTACACATAAAGTAGGGGAGAAGGATTAAAAAAAATGTAGTTACTCAATTATTGCCAAGTACTATTATGTTGTTCCTAGCACTGAAGGACAAGATGACACCCCATCACCTACTCTTACTCAAGTAATGTTGAGCAAAAAAATCTAATGAGAGGGAAAGGAAACAAGAAAAAGGATAGTTCTCTAGCTAATACTATTACCCTTGACGAAATAATAGAAATGCCAAAATGAGATCTAAAAAATCTCACATTTGAATAAACTATCATTTTACAAGATATATTAGCAAGAAAGGAAAGACATGAAGAGTTGAGGCAAGAATAGAAACATATAAAAGTGGTTCGTGATATTAAAGACATATCTATTGACATATTTGACATAGAGAATATTGATGAGAAAGACCCTATAATATCTCAGTTAGTGAAATTTTTTGAAAAAGTTAATATAAAGGATATTGAAGCAAGTGACAAATTGATGATCTAGTCAAAAAATAAATTTGAGAAGAAAGTTTTTGAGAAAGTTTCTATGTTCACTGGAGTGAGAAAAGTGGAATTACATGCACTTGCATAGAACCTAGAAGAACTTATCAAGAGGGTACACAATCTATATAATATTATTTTTGATGTGCCGAGGTTTACAAATTAATTATAGGAGAACATCTAGAAAATTTATACTAACATAAATATATCAGGAGGTTCTATCTCATAGTCAACTAGACCAAGTTCCATATATTATAATAGATTGTTATGTGCACAAGAAATATTGGCTAGGTTACATAAAATGGATACAAGAATATGAGCCAAATTGATCTCCATAAAATTGATGTTGATACCTCACTTGGAGGTTATGCAATTAGAGATAGCTACAATAAAGTATCTAATTCAAATAGATCATAATCTTTCTATCACTAACAACTTAATTTATTTAGTAGAAAATCAAGATATTAAGATTTAAGTTTTTGAATAAGTAAGAACCACATGTGATTATCCTGTTGCAATTATAATTCAAGCCCATAAATCATGCATTGAAAAAACTGGTTTGATTCTATCTACCAAGCAGAAGACACCCCAACATTAGACATAACTATAAAAAATAAGGGGGATATGTGATTCATAAGGTGATGAAAAAAATGAGAAATGATGAGGTATGCCAAAGCTACATAAAACTATTTTTTGAGTCATGTAAACTTTGAATTATATTTTTCACTATAAAACATTAAGTCATAGGCCTAGGGGGGTACTCTTATTCTTTTATTGTAAAGATGTACAATCATGACAAGCTATTTTTGCCACTAATGTAAAAGGGTAGGATTGCTTGTATCTATAATTTTTGTTTTCTATAAGTGTTAAAAAATTATTCATATATAAGACAAAGTCATTTGGTCATCATTAAGACCAAGCTACTCTATATAGTTCAAGTTATGTAAAGACTTGTAACTAATCATGTATATGCCAAGCTCTATAGTAGCTAGGAAATTCTTTGGTTAGTGACTATTTTAGTATAAGATGAGTATAGTTAATGATGAGAATGTTAGGAATAAGGTGTCTCAACCTTGTATAATTCCTCTTCTTATTATTTGTTTTGTAAAATGTATTTCTTGCAAATAATGTTGATGTGTCGGCATCTTGAATTGTGTGTAAGGAGATCATTGTGTTATGTGTTTCTTTCTCTATCTATTTTCTTTATGCTTGCTTGGCTAAAATATTTACATGATATTGAATCTGTAAGTGGAAAAGATTTTAATAGGATTTGCACCATACTTCTCTTAAGAGATTAGTGTAGGAAGTTGTTTCCACACCTAAGTTTCCTTATAGAGGAGACAAGAGCACATAGATGCCGAGTTATACAGAAAGAGTAACCAATTTATGCTTGAGAAACAACATGAAGAAAATTTAAGATTGAGCATTAGAGCTAGTGTGTTCCAAGTAACAAAAAGAGAACAAAAATGTCTAAAATGATACAAAATTTTGGTTAAACCATTTTGAGATGACATATAAATAAAATTTAATGTTTTTAGAATTTTTTACATGGGTTGTTATGTGGATCATTGATACTTGTGATGACTAGACAACCAATTAGTTGAAGAAGAAAAAAGGAAAATATTTAGATAGTAGATCTCATTCTAGAAGATTCTATAGATTCCTTTAAATAGGTAGATGTAGACCCTATTTCTATAATATAGAGTGATATGTCAAAGAAGATAGTGTGAATTATGAGAAGGAAGTGAAGGAGATAAGTTTTGGATGCAGCAAGATAAAGTTGTAGAGAAAATAGAGTTAGCAACCTAATGAAGTAGTGAAGGACAAAGAAAAGCTATATCACATAAGAGATCTAATCAGAGAATGGAAGGAGGAGATATGTAATCATTAATTGTAACTACAGACTGAAGGATCATGTACTAAATTAGTTTTGACATATTGAATTAGGGAAAATTTGTTAACAAAGTGGTTTTAATAGATAGCTTGTAAATCTCCTAACTAAGTCCTTACTTCATTGTAAGTATAAAATCCTCTAATCAAGGTAGACCTTTAAAAATTTGAAATATTTTAATAAGGAAGCCCCCTCATAGGGTATATCATTAGAAATGATCAAAATTATAGTCCTAATAGGAAAACTTTGTTATTGCAATAGTGAATATTTGTGGGTGTCATCCCCACCCCAATTTGACCTTCACCTTGGAGGGTGTATGGAAAATACAAGTAAGCTGTTTTGAATGTTAAAAATTTTATAGATCCTAATTCACCCCTCCTCTTAGTATCTTGTTTTCTATTAAGACATCCAACATAATTATTTGTAATTTTTACCAACCCATTCTCTAGCCATAGATCTATATCATGAATTCAACTCAACATGGCTTTAATCTAGTCAATCTTGAGATTTCTCAAAAAACTTAGAGCTCATGTCAACCCTTTCCTCTCTACAATATTAAAATCACCCTTTAATACTCCACTACACAAATTTTGATATGCCAATCAAATTTCATAGGCTCTCACTTAACTAATTTTAAAAATGTAAGAACTTCATACATTGTATATCATGATAACCACATGTGGTATCATTGCTAATGCACCCATTGAGTCTACCTTCATAGAAATTTTAGGAATAATGGCATGATATTTTGGCGGAGGACAAGTGTCACTCTTCACCAATTTAACATTACTAACTTCTTTGCCTTGATTCCTTGAAGCCATTCTAAAATTTAAGGTTTGAAATTCACTTCTTGAATAACTCAACGCAAGTGACAATCAATAGTTGATGACATTAAAAAAAAAATGTTTTCTGTCACCTTTAAAATCACTTTACAAATTGCTCAAATCACTTGGGCTCTTAGAATCTAAATGTGAGGTGTGTATAATGCTTTCAAATTTTTACTATATACCTTCATTCATTCAAATTAAGGCACTCATAAATGTTTTATACATCATTAGGTGGAATCTAGCTATCTTGGTGGATATTGCAATTATTAACTTGGTCTTCACTTTACAGCTTAGTCCATACCATTTGACTCCACCAAAAAAATCAACTCAATCACTGTAAGCATTTGATTCATATTGAAATACTTGATCAATATAGATAGTATTATGAATGCTCAACACCTATTAATGCAATTGATTCTATTACTCGATTCTTTCCATAATTTTGTTTGAATGCATCTTATCTTATGCAAACATGAACTTTGTCACAATTTGTATTAGGAATTGATGTAAGATGTCTTATTTTAAATATGAAATTTAATACATACCTTACTTGATTAGGTTGAGGTAGAGTAATCACCTTGTCCTATAGAGCTTGGCATAGACCAAATTATTTACAATTCTTAACAAATACATGACTTGGCCTATATCTAGAGTGACTCAGTTATATTGATGAATGACCAAATTTTTCTTCTATATGACTAAGAATTTAACACTAATAGATGAAAAAACTAGAGAGATCAAAATTTAGATGATCTACGACATTCACTCCTTCATCCATCTTTAGAGAGTACAACTTCTTTCTTAGAAATAGCTTATTTACCAAGTATTCTCCTTTATAAATACCTTCCAACTTCTTGCACAAAGACCATGCATTTTTTTCTTTATGAACATTCAATGAATAGAATCTGTAAGGCTCAACCTTATTATTCCTCTAGCCTTTTGATCCACCAGATCCAAATCTTCCTACTTTATTCATGAAGGCTTGTTGTTAAACACAATGATCTATAGATCTTGGTCAACCAATATATCTTGAACTATAAATTTCCATAACTCATAGTTTACACCAATAAAATTTTCAATGTCTACTATCACCATCCTAATTTCTAGAAAAATATATCAAAAAAATCATATTGAAACCAAATTGATACAAATGCCTAACCCTACCAACAATGATAAAAATAAACTTGTTTGGCTTTGATACCACTTGTTAGGGAAGGTAAAGTACAAAAATGTCTTCCTAACATAAAATTTGCATGGGAAATAAAAATAAGTGAATCTAAATAAAAATATGTGCACGTAAAAGAGACTATAAAAATAATATGCACACAAGATAAACACAAAAGATTAGATTTAATGTTCAAAACCCTTTTAGGAAAAAAACCCACTACACAAGAAAATCAGTGTTGCCCTTTGTATTATAGTAACCAATATTACAATTAGCAATATACATTTATAAAAGCTCAAAAATTTTTACAATCAATCTGACTTTACACCACTTTGACACTCTACCTTCTTTAAGCCTTCATAGCTAGCCATTTCTAAGAAATTTTGAAGACATTTATTCACACTGCAAGTCATTATAGAATTTAGTATATTGACTATCACATTAAAAAATGCTATACCTTCTTCCATTAGCGCAATTATTAGCCATAATAGAATTGTGTGCCACCACATGCTCTACTCCACAAGAATCACCATTTATCATTATGCAAGAATTAGCATTGTACTAATAGAACATACTTGACATTGTACTTGGCATAGGTATTGTATAATCCTCGTCATATTGTCTTTCTTGTACTTGAACTCACAATTTTCATACTTGTAATCACCATTACCATAGTTTTACTTTTCATTTTTGTAGTCATATTTATCATTTCTACACTCATACTTGTCATCTCCCTACTCATACTCATCATCATCATACTCATACTCACCATCTTCATACTCTTACTTTCCATCCCTATACTTATGCTGACTATTGGTACAATATGCCATAACCATCGGATAAATTTTATATGCTAGAATCCCTATGATGGAATCGTGCATAAATTCTTCACCAAATAATGAGAACTATACAACCCACATATGAGTCACTCTGAACACTCTAATAAACTAAAATATGGTACTAAATTGAAATTTCTTTAAAAATTATGTAAAAACACACAAATAAAAATTGATTTTAATTTTTAGATCAATTGCTAGGTAGATTATGGTTTGGAATCTTTTACAATAGTGTAAAATTGTATTCTACTCACCATTATCCATTAGTAAGACAAAGATCCATACAAGTGGATTAGAATTTTTAAAAGATAAAATATCTTGTGTGTTATCAACTGGTGAGAATTATAGAACTTATATAATCATAGATTCCTATCTATTTACAAATAAAATATTCTTGGATATGGATGGTCCTCCTTTTTTTTGGAAGCACTTTAGGTTTATTTTCATTTTCTTTTTTGGGCTCACCACTCCTTTCACCCTATCTTTGGGCTTTGGCACTTTTATGGGCATGATGTGTTTGAGCCCCCACCCCTTCATGCTTGGGCTTCTCCTCTACTTATTTTTTCTGAGTGTTTCTAGCTGGGAAGGTTTCATTGTGATTTTTTCCCTTTTGTTTCTACTTAAGTGACTTTGAAGACCCATGGTGATCTCGATGTTTTCAGTTCCTTGACAATATCAAAATTTTATACCCTAGTGTTCATATGGGATAGTTTGTTTCTTAGTTTTCCTTTGGGAATCTTGGTGAATGATGGTAGTTTACAAGGGACCTCATTGGCTCTCATCTATGTCTAGTTAAGTGAATATATCTTCTCAAGGGTTCTTACCCATTTTAGAGTCATGTGCTTCTTAGTTTTTATGATTTGGTTGACTCTAAGATCTATTATAAGTCTACCCATAGACACTTTTATAGAGGTTAAAATTCTCCTTTGGCTCTTGTGGCATCTATTGGAGGTCTTCTAGCATGAGGGTTCTCTTTTATTCCTTCAAAACTCTAATCCTATGGAGGTGGATATGTCATCTATTAAGGGGATGATATAAATTTTAGGTGAAGCTTTTGGAAAATTGGACAAGGCCTCATTTGTTGCAAGTACTTGGAAGGTGTGTAAGTTTTGGTAGTAGTCTTCTTTGAACTTTTCTTGTCCGCACTATGTACTATATCAAAGTGGGATCCCTCTCTATGGGGGTGGAAGGGAGATACAAAGAAATTGAAGATTGACACTGAATTAAACATTCAAGGTACAAAGAAACAAACATCGAATTCAATTCTGACAAAGTTCTTCCCCAATTTAAAAATGGTACTGATTTCAAATCGATTTTTAGGAGGTACTTTAATTGGGCATCTTGGCGGAAGAAGAAGAAGAAGTGGGGAGCTTCTCTAGGTGGAGGTGAGGATTAACGTGGGGAACCACACCGCCATAGGGAATGATGGCGTTGCCGAAAAGTTTGAGGATCTGATTTTTTTCATCTCTCCCTTTGTTCTCTTCATCCTTGTCATATTTGCAGCCCCTCACACCCAAAACAATATGCTGAGGAATTATCGTCTTCTTCTCCAGCGCCCGCGCTGCCATCGCAGAAGCTTCTAACACCTGCAAATACAAACCATTATCTCAGATTCTAACAAGATTGAAATAGAAGAACTAAATTTGATTGTGTCAATGTTTTCAAATTATATTTTATTTATAGTACCATTTGGTTGCAGGCATAGGATTGCAGAATACGAATACAATATTGGAAATAGGAATGGCTATTCCAATAATAGTTTTCTTTTGGAATGGGTATAAGCTCATTTTAGAGGTAAAATAAGAATATGTATTCTGATTCTCTATTCTATTTAAGTAACCAAACAGAAAATAGAAAATGTATTCCAAAATTTCTATTCCTATTCTAGCAACTAAATGAATTTAATATTAGAAAATTGAAATAAAAGAAAGAAATTATAGCCAATTTTTGAAGATTTGATTGTGTCAATATTTCTTTAATTTCTTATTATCAGAACATAACAATATAGAAAGAAATAGTGAACAAATTCATCCTTTATATTAGATATGAAAAACTAAAATACAATTATTAATGTTTAATATTTAAACCACCTAAACAAATACTGAAATAATACCTCTCCAACGACGTACTCTAGGGTGGAAGCCATAAAGACAGTAGCTGGCCAGCGCACCTGCTTTACATGTCTTCCATTCTTCAAATACCTTCGAATTCTACCAATAGGGAATCGAACCCATGCCCTGAGGCTCTTGGACTCTCTACTCTCTACTCTCCTTCTTCTCTGCCTTCCCCCACGGGTGCTCTCTCCTACTTCTATTCTCCCATGACCAGGTCCCATCTTCTTTTTCCAAATGCGCTTTTCAAACAAATTGGTATGTAGACAGGGATTCAATTACTATTTGATATTTTTAATCTAGAAATCAAGTCTTAGTGTATGATGTTTATGTAGACCTATTAATTTATAGTAAAAGAGGACGAGGAAGGTTGGATTAGTCTAATCCATGGATAGCTACTCTAGCCAATAGAATCTCATCTTCCTTTCTTATCTTAAAAGAGTGAGCTAATAGAATCTTACCTTCCTATCTTAACCTTAAAGACCAAAATGGAATATATTCTTATCTTAAAAGAGTGAGCTAATAGAATCTTACCTTCCTATCTTATCCTTAAAGACCAAAATGGAATATATTTCTTTCTAGATATAGAAATTGTATTTTCTTGGCTTCTTCCACCTATTGGCGACATTTTTAAATGTTGCCAAGAGGTTGAGATTTTATTTATACAAATTTTGAATAGGAACTCACTTGAGTTGCACTAAAACTTCTTAAAATGTAAAATGTTAGGTGGAGAAAATTCAAGAAAGAGAGAGTTTCTATTATTCTATTTAACTAAAATAATTTCTTTATTTCTAATATTGGAATAGGATATTAAAATTGTATAGATACATAATTAGATAATAGAATTGAGATATTTGATCACTTTCTTTCTAATTTTGAAATAGGATATAAAAATAGTATAGATGTATAACTAGATTATAAAATTAGAACAGTTGAATTAGAATATAGAAAATAAAATTAGCATAGATTTGCAATTAGAATATAGAATTAGTATCGTCGATGTGATGGATTGCAGCAAACAAAGTAATTAGTGTAGCGAATTGTCCTTGAAAATAGTTGAGGGTTTTCAGAAATAATTATAAAAGAAGACTAAAATATGATGAAGATATTAAAGGACATCATCTTTTACACCTTTAGGACATCTTCCTGTATGGTCGAGTACAATTGCCTCTATATTGTCAGCATTTTAGATTAATTTCTTTTAAAAAATAAATCTGCTTCGGCTCCGTCAATATCATTGATTAGGGTTTTTACGGATCAATACACTCATTTGTTTTTTAATAAATAAATAAGTGCCACGTAATGACGTCTGCTTGGGTTAGCAGAATGAATAAGTTTTATATATACGTAAAAAAATATTATATTTATAAAATTTAAACTAATTTAACTAACCAAATCCCAATAACCACGATAATGTGAATAGTTTACTATGGTAAAGTAAGTCAAATATTAAAAAGTAGAAATTAGATGTGATAGTTTATTGTTAACTAAATCAAAAATAAGTTTTCCAATAGTGAAAAATACAGTCTAAACTATTTGAGTACATAAAATTAATATAATTTTCCTTTTCAAAGATTCCTTTCCAAATCAATTTTATTTCTATTCTACAATTATGCTTTGTTTTATTTTACAATATTATGTTTAAAAGAAAGATAATTGTTTTTAATAATATTGTGTTAAGCCTAAACACTTTATAATGGGCAAGAGCACATAATTTATTGTGGGAAGTTTGATATTGACTTGTAAAATAATTTTGGAGAAAAGGCAAAAACTAGTATAGATATCTTAAATAAATCTATCTAAAGAAATGGTGATAGATATCCACTACAAAATAATTATAATTTAATTTATTACATTCAGAATTATTTATATTTCTTTTATTTCCATTTATTTGATTTTTTACTCACTTGAACTTTTTATTTTAATTTCTAAAAAAATGAATGATTTATATTTCCAAATATTATAATTTAAATGAATGTTTTATGTGAATTAAATTATTTTAGAAAGTATGTTCTATTTATAGTAAGATTTCAACTTTTGACATGGTTGTCAAAATTATCTTAAAAGAATAAAAGTTAACACTAATACTCTCAAACCATCCCACTCCACCCATTCTGCCACTATAGAATGCCTATCGGCATTAATAAGGTTAATATATTCATGGCTTCATGCACCTTTAATTTAGTTTTCATGGTATTAGTATATTTCTTTTTTTTTTGTTACATTTTAGAGTTATTTATGTTTTGCTAAATTTCAAAATTATTATTGGTTAATCATTTTTGTCTTATACTTTGAAATTAAGTCAAACAAGTACTTATTTAATCAAATATATTCCACTTTATTTTTTTAGGTAGTAATAATGTTTAAATTAAATAATTTAGATATCTATATTTATTAATAAAACCTAAAAATTGTTTAATATTAATCATGCACATATCTATATTTATCAATAAATTCTAAAAATCTTGTCATGAAAAATGCAATATAGATGTCCAGGTCCAAAAAAGGTCCTAATAACTCCAAATAAATTGAAAAAATGGAGATAAATTATTTCTCTTAATATATTTAATTTATAAAAAATATACAAACATAGGAAAATATGAAAGTATATAAAAATAGTTGAATTTGATTGGTTGTTATGTTTAAAACTAATTAAAAAATCATTCAAAGTGAATACAATAGTAAATTGGACCTCAATAGTACATTGCACTTGAATATTACTATTATTGATATTGCACCTCAATAAATGTATGATGTAGAAACTTCAAAGTATTGAAACTAATATGCCATTGTATAGCTTCAAGTTGGGATATATTAGTTCATATATCAATTATAAGAGTAGAAGTAATAAAAATATTAGTATATTGTATAGTTCATGTAATATAGGTATAAATGCCAATCTAATTTAGTAAAATATGAGAAGTGGCATGGTAAGTATATAAGATTTGATTTGTGAGAAAGATTATCAAAATTTTAACATTAAAGAAAGATGTTTAATAATAAATATATGGAATTTTATATGTTACAAATATTAAATTCAAAATTTGTGGACATGCTTCTAATTTCTTTGTAGTATTCTAGTTTTAATATCTTTTGTCAATTTACTTCACAAGTGAAGATATGGAATGTTAAGTGTGATATTACTATCTTTGTTGGTTAATGACACACTCAACCAACTTAGATTAATTGATTTGTGACTTATTAATTTGGATATATGTTAGAGAAAAAAGTAAGCAATTTAAAGAGATCATATTATGTTGTGTACTTCTTTCCATGGAATTATGGTCATTGGAGAGTGTTTTAGTATGATTTGTTGTAGTGAAGAAAAATGCAGTTTCTAACATTCTATTTAGTTCAAATCATTTATGTCTTTCTAATATTTGAATATGATATTGAAATATGATACATACATAATTAGGTTATAGAATTTGGATATTTGATCACTATCTTTCTAATTTTGGAAAATGATATAGAAATAGTATCCACACACAACTAGAAATCAAGTCTTAGTGTATGATATTTAAGCCATTTGTTCAATTTATAATAAATGAGGAAGAGGAAGGTTGGGTTAGTGTGATCCATGGACCTAACTAGAATATATCTCTGGCTAGATATAGAAATTGTGTTTCTTTGGCTTCTTCCTCCTATAGGCATTTCTAAATGTAGGAGTGAGGTTGAGATTTGATTTATGCTAATTTTTAGCAAGAACTTACTTGAATTGTACTAAATTTTCTTTAAAAACAATGTTAATTAGAGAAAAATCATTTTTTTTTCACAACAAATATAAAAGGGAGTTAGTTTCAATAATCACTTTATTTCTAATATTTAAATAGTATTTAAATAAGATATAGAAATATTATAGATATATAATTAGGTTATAGAATTGAGATAATTTGATCATTGTCTTTCTAATTTTTGTGAACACAATAGAGAAATAGTATAAATATCTACATGACTAGGTCATAGAATTAGGACACTTGAATATGATATAGAATTAACATAGATTTGGAATTTGAATGTAGAATTAGTATCATCGGTGTGATGGATTGGAGAAAAATAATTGATTATTGTAGCAAATTCTTTACACTAAAATATATTACAAGACATCATCATCATTTACACTCGACGGATACCCTTTTCCTTTTAGACATCTTCCTCTCTGGTTGAGTACCATTACTTCCATGTTTGCTAGCATTGTAGATTAATTTCTAGAGAAAAATATCTTCTTTAGGGCTCAACCAATATTCTTTGTTTAGGGTTTTCAAAATCTCCTTCTGGTGCTTCTCGTGTTGTTTCTGGAAAATGTTTTTTTCACTTGGAGTTGGCTATTTCACCCCTATGGGTTGATACAAAAGATGAAGACTAGGCCCCTAATGATGTTGTTGATGGTTGGATTGTTCCTTGCCTACCTGCCAATCCCAGGGATGACATGAGTTTCCACGATCATGATGAACCACCCCTCTCATCTGGCACTGCTTTGGTAGCCTAAGGGGTTGTTTATTTTTATTTTTTTATGGTTAGTTGTTGATTCTAGCTTCGGCTGTGTGAACTCTTGTAGGGTAGTCTTGTATCCCCCGATCCTTTTTCTTGTGAATTGTAACTAGTATATTATTTATTAATATAAAGGGACTATTCATAAAAAAAAATGAAGGTATTTTTTGGGGGTCAATACACCTATTTGTTTTAAAAAATAAATAAATAATACCTTTTATTGATATTTAGATTTTTTACCCTAATTGAATTGTGCTTTGTCCTTGTGGTCCAATAGTAACCTCTATTAAATTAAATTATTTTATTTTATTGGAATTATAGTTTACTAATTTGAAATCTCATGTAACTAAACCATAGATTCGTCAAGAAAATGATAAGCTAACATAGTGACAATATTTCATTAAGAAGTGCATAATTTATAAGAATGACCACAACAAATGTTTATGTAGAAATAATAAACATTAAAGTATTGTAACTAATATGCTATTCTATAGCTTTAATTTGGGATGTATTAGTTCTATATTAATTGGAAGAGGAGAATTATTAGAAAAAATAGTATATTATAAGTTGGTCGAATATAAATTTGTGTCAATGACCTTGTATTCTAGGTATTAATGCCAATCTAATTTAGTAAAATATGAGAAGTGGTATGAAATGTATATGAGGTTTGATGTGCAAGAAATATTATCAAGATTTTAACATTGGAAAAGAGTTCTAATAAGTATAGGAACTTTGATATGTTACAAATATTAAATTCAAAATTTAATATACAAGGATTGTCTAAGTCTAACATATTTGAACTAATCTTTGAAACTTGATATGAAAGAATGTATATTTGATGTCTTGTATTGTATGTTTACATAAATATTCTAACCTTTGGTGACAATTAGAGTCATTAAAGTCATTATGGTACAATGTTTTTATTCTTTTGAATAAGAATTATATGATTTATGATGTGTATGCAATAGTCTATAACATTTAAATACTAAATTATATTACTTTAAAGTATACAATATTTGAAAGGAAATGACTATGTTTTATTATTTAATGAGTGAATTTTTTTTAAGTGTACAATGATTGAAATTAAGAGGTTATGTTTTCTTATTTTTTGAGTAGAAACCTTATTTTTAGGAATAATCATGACAAGATGAGAATAATATTCATTGTTTTGCATTGACATATTAAGTTATGTGATTTGATGGAAATGATTCTACATGTTTGTGGTTTTCTAGTTTGAATATCTTTTGTTGGTTTACTTAACAAGTGACAATATGCAATGTTAAGCGTGATATTGTTATCTTTGTTGGTCAATAAACTATCAACCATTTAAGATTAATTGATTTATGAATTAATAATTTGGATATATGCTAGAGAAAAAACTAGGACATTGAAAGAGATCATGTCATGATCTATATTTCTTTCCATGGAATCATGTGCATTGGAAAGTGTTTTAGTTTGACTTCCTGACACACCTAAATTCTCTTCCATACATTTCATTCCATTTCAACCTTAAGGATTGTTGCAATAATTAAAATTGTATAAATTTAATTATCAAAAATGTATTAAAATGATTTTGGCCTCCACTTCAAATATTAGCCTATATCACATAAATATTTATGCTCATGGTGATTGACTTTGTAAACTGATATTTTTTTTTCCTTATGGCTAACCTTGTTCTATTTGTGATGTTGAAGAGATAATATATACGAATGTGAAAGTTTTAATTAAGTGTAAATTTGGTGCAACTTCTATTATTCAAATGTGAAGAAAGAATAATATGAATGAGGGAGTAGAGAAAGAAGAGAATAAATTCAAAAAATATGTTGATGAGTTTAATCAAGAGACCCTATATCAATTTTTATAGTTACTTCTTTAAGTTTATTTGACAAGATGATGTTCACCTTTGGAATCTTAGGTGCATCAATACCTTTCCCTAGGTAGTGTAAGTTGACCTAGAAGCTCTAATAGAGGAAGAAATTTTCTTACTTGGCTATGAGTCTAAAGGAAATATTATACTTTTCATTTTATATATACTACATTGAATTTTAGTGTGGTTTTGAGTTAGAATAAAATAAATTATTTTTGCTACCTTTTATAGACAAACTAGAAAAAATGAGACAAACCTCCTCTTCCATTTGAAATATGATTGAGTGATAGATTTTAATGATGTAATCCTTTGTTATTGTAGAAGATTCTTTTTAAAAAATAAAATATAGGGGGGAGAGAGAGAGAGAGAGAGAGAGAGAGAGAGAGAGAGAGAGAGAGAGAGAGAGATTGTAACACTTGGTGAGAGGAGAGAGATTGTAACACTTGGTGAGAGGAGAGAGATTGTAACACTTGGTTGGTTAAGTCTTATTCTTTTGTCTCTTGTTCTAATAGCTAGGTGAGTTCAAAGGTTTGTCTTATGAGGATATTTCACAACATGCAATGATAATTAGCATATTATTTTGTGTTATTATACACATATTTTAATTAAGTAAGGAGGGATGGGGAAGTAACCTTTACAACAAAAATAATATTGAGTCGAAGGACATAAAGATAAAGTGACAAGAAAATACACCTACAAAATAGAATAAGGACCATCAACTACTAAACTAAAGACAAAATCCTAGCTCAAGACTAAGAACAACTAACTAGGCTAGGACAGACAAACAAAAAAACCATGCACAACTAGAATGGATAAAAATTGACCCGGCTACCCCAAAACCAACAACCAACAGCAAGGGCTTGGCTAAGCCAACATACACCATCCATCAAACACCAAACCAGCTGTACCAAAAGAGAAAACACCACCAATAACCAAAAAATTGAAACATTAGAAACTTAAAAAAGAGGATCAAGAACACACCAACTAGAGGAAAAACTAGAAGGCTAGCCATCTACTTTTAAAGTTCATGGAGTTACTCTAGAAAAGAGAACTTGCTAGGGAAGACATGCATTGTCTCACTCATCCCCTCAGACACCACTAGATTACCATCCACTTTTCTTGAGGTCTCCTCCTTGCACTTCCTCATTGGCAATATTGCTTCAAGCTAAAGCTTGAAGCCACCAATATCAGCCTCCATTTTTTCCTACATAGAATTATTATGGGAGATCAAATTGTTAACTTGATCCCCACTAGTCCTTTCCCTTTTCATAGAAAAAAAATCCTTCAATATTTCATCTTTCTTAATCCAAGAGAAACATATTCTACAGATCCACCACTTTCTCCTCATGATACTCCAAATTGTGCAATTCATCACCAAGCTCCTAACCAACTTCCTACCACACTCATCCCTATGACCTAAAGTCTAGTCAATAGATTTCTACTTTTTGTTAGAAATGGCTTCTAGCATATGAATTATCCAACATGCAATATGAATTTGGAATAGAATCCATCTTGCAAGAACTTTAAAAATATTATACATAAATCCATCTATTTTCAATGAAGGATGAGGATTTCAAATCTATAGAATTATTCTCATTTTTAGTAATAGTGCCCAAAGAGTGTTCTCAAGACACCTAAGGGTCACCATGATAAATTAAATAAATGACTAGGGATGGAGGGAACATATGGATTCTAGGAAGAGTTCAATCGTTATACATGTGTGATGATACATGTAATGTCGTTACTATTAGAATTAGATTGGGTTAATTATTACCTATAAAATAAATGTTAGTATTGAAAAATAGCACGACTAAACATATTATTCTATTGTTTATCCTAACTCCCACCTTAAATACATCTCTAGATTAGTTTTTGTAAACCTTATTTATACAACCATGCTCTCTAGAATGCACTTGTTGAGGTTCACTTTTGTATATGTTGATGTCATCAAAATATTGTTCTCATTATTTCAATCTCAAGATATTTTGTCAAATGGAGATTAAATAAATATCAAATACCCACATTATATAGATTATATCCATTTAAATTGTATTGACCAAATGGGAAGTATTCCCTTATCTAATACTAACACTAATCAATAATCTCATTGTGTTAGCCAAATGGGTGATTACTCCCATATCTAATACTAACACTAAGAGTTTATATCCAACTTCTGATATGTAAACCAAATGAGCATTTCACCCATCTACAATACTAACTCTAGGATTTTGAGAATTCCAAATCAAATACTTATTTTACAAAAAACTATAGTATTTATAGAAAACTAACATTAATGGTAAAACTGCATACCCTATTAATATACAGAGTCATAAGTACATACTTCTACACATATTTGTTACAATCGACAAAAGCTCATCTGAATTTAAAGAAGTAATTCTACTCTCTTTGTGTTGTTCTAGTTTGAATATGTTTTGTTGGTTTACTTCAGAAGTGAAGATATGCAATGTTAAGTGTGATATTGCTATCCTTTTTTGTCAATACACTATCAACCATTTTAGATTAACTTATATATGAATTATTAATTTGGATATATGCTAGAAGAAAAACTAGGACATTGAAAGATATTAGGTCATGATGTGTAGTTTTTTCCATGGAATTATGGACATTGGAAAGTGTTTCAGTTTGACTTGTTAACACACCTTAATTATCTTCCATACATCTCATTTCATTTCAACCTTAAGGATTGTTCTAATGATTAAAATTCTATAAATTTAATTATGCACAATGTATTAAAATTATTTCCCCACCCCCCCTTGAAATATTAGCCTATACAACATAAATATTTATTCTCATGGTGACTGACTTTTGTACATTGATTATTATTTTTTCTTATGGCTAACCTTGTTCTATTTGTGATGTTGAAGATCCTATTGGAATTAGTATATGGGAAACGAGATATCAAGAAGTGGGGGGGGGGGGAGGGGGGTGGTGGTGAATTAGGATCTTAAACTTGTGACTTTAAAATCAATTTAATTAATTAATATCCAAATTATCAGTAAAAATGTAATGCTGAAACATGAATGAAATACATTGCATCCATAAAAGTTTAATACATAACAAAATGATTTGGTCACCTAGAAATACTTCAAATTTTTTTTGGCAGGGATGAAATCGACAAATGTTAACTGTAGCAGCAATAAATTTAACCTATTAAGGTTACAATATTTTTACCATAAAATATGATCTACACTATGAATGGTATGCTCTGTTAAAAGCTTAAGAGACTATTAAGTCCCACCTTGTTAAAGGATTTACATTTACAATTAAGTAAGGACTTAATTAGGAGGTTTACATAGATCTATTAAGACCACTTTGTTAAGAGATTTATTCTGTCTCAATCATAAAATAATTGATTCAGTACCTGACCCTCAGTATGCTTTTCAAAATGATGTTGGCCCTCCTCTTTCCTATAAGTGTAATATGATAATCATGTTGATTCCTTCATCGCTCTAATTTCTCTCTGCTAGATCTGTTAATGAAACTTTGGTTCACTCCTTTATATGCACATTTTTTCTTCACACATCTCTTCTTCTTGCTAATAGTAATAACTCATTGTGACTCTTGATACTAGGGTTAGAATCCACCTTTAAGTTTCTAGGTTTTGATTGCTTAAACTTCAACATCTTTTGTCATTTATTTCCCATTTTTTGATTGGTTTAATTTCACATGCTGGAATCATTACCTTCTGTAATGATGTGTAATCAACATCTATTATATGTCTACAAATATTAAATACCATAGAAAGTCAGCCAAAAATGGTTTACATATAAGTTTGTGCAATTACAAACTAATATATCAAAACTAGATTACTTAGCACTTGAATGTTTCAACACTTAGTCATGCTTAACTCTTCATGCTATTACTTGGCCTTTATATACCTTTATGCTAAACTCTTGATAACTCATCGATATGTTCAGCATCAATTGAATGCTCAAAAATCACTTATCTTCCCTAGTATAAATATTGGATTCTTAGCCTTTACTAGATAACTCGGTCATAATGATGACATTATAATCTTTCCTAGTAAATGACTTGCAAATGAGGAAGTGTTTGAGCATTAATAGGAAACTTGGGCTTAGAGATCAATAGATTGAATATATATGAATGTGAAAGGGTTAAATAAGTGCAAATTTGGTGCAACTTGTATTATTAAAATGTGAAGAAAGAATAATATGAATGAGAGAGTAGAGAAAGAAGAGAATAAATTTGACAAAGATGTTGATGAGTTTAATCGGGAGATCCTATATCAATTTTAATAATTATTTCTTTAATTTTATTGTATGGGAAGATGTTCACTCTTGCCATCTTAGGTGCATCAATACCTTTCCCTAGGTAGTGTATTGTCACCTATAAGTTCACATAGAGGGAACAATTTTCTTCCTTGGCTACGAATCTAAAGGAAATATTATACTTATGGTTTTTTATATACTACATTGACTCTTAGTGTGGTTTTGACTAAGAATAAAATATATATTTTTTCTAGATTTTATAAATAGACGAGGAAAAATGAGGCAAACTCCTCTTGCATTCGAAAGAAATTGCCCCAATAGGAGAGAGGGAGATAGAGTGTAATGTTAATGATGTAATCCTTTGTTATTATAGAAGTTGATTTTTTTTTAAATGCATGAAAATATAAAATATATATATATATATATATATATATATATATATATAGAGAGAGAGAGAGAGAGAGAGTTTTATAGTTATTTATTTCAATTTTAATTTGTTTGTGCATTTTGTGATTGGAGAAAAAGTTTTGGCAAGGTCTATTTATATGTTCCATAGTTTAGGAATTTTATAACATTGATACATGAGAATCCTTGGGTCATTTGCAATATTTCATCATGCCCAAAATTACTTTGATTTAGCATTTTTTTTCTTGTTCTTCTTCTTTTGGATAATTTTTCTATTGTTTATGTAGTGACTTATGAAGTTAGCTCATTTTCTTATTTGGACCATATAGAATGGGCTAGGAATTGTAGAGGTCCTGTGTGTATTTTCATATCTTGTTTGGAGGTTTCTATATGATGTTATCTTATGATTGGTGAATGATTCCATGATCCAGAAATTGAGTTCCAAAATCTAAACATTACTTAATAGAATTGGCATTTGAAACATTGTATAAAATCCACTATGCATTGTCCGTCCATAGCACTCTTTATGGGGTGGTATTTGATATTTCTTTGATAATATGCATATTTTCCTTACAATGTTTTTTCTGATTTCTATAAAAATATTGTAAAACAAATGATGAAGAGATTGAAATATGTGATGGTTCTCATGTGTCCCATGCATAGCTCCTTCAAAGCATGAAACTCAAGATTTAGATTTTTTATAGTGCCCTAGTTGACTGAATCATTAATTTGATGAAATTAATGTATTAATCCTATTAGGCCTTTGAACAATTGACTATACTTTTAGATAAACATAACCCAATCAAATTATGTTTAATAAAGTCATACTAGACATAACGTGATCATTTTATGTCAAGTATAGTCATACTAGACATAATGTGATCCCATTATATCTTGTATGAGAGTTTATTCATATGAAGCATAACACAATCACATTTTTCTTTGGTCTATTTCATGTACAACTTTTTGGGACATGTTTTGCATCAAATATAATCATTTTGAGATGACTTATGGAAGTGAAAGGGGTAATTTCTAATATTCTAATAAAAAACAATTGGGTTATATGAAGACAAAGTAGTAGTGAAATGGCATAAAAAGTAAATCTTACAACATTGGATGGATTATGGTGGGGACATGTGAAATATCTCATTAAGTTCACCAAGCCCATTATGATCTTCCTTAGGTACATAGACATGGATTTCCCTAGCCATATATGATAAGGATTCCCCCCTTAAGAAAAACTTTTTTTTAAACCACTCCTCTAAAAAGGAAAAATGTCCCTACAAAGAAACCCTTTCTAAGGAAAATGATAGAAAATATGGTTAACAAGAAAAATAATTTTATAGAGATCTATAAGGAGGAGAAAAAATAAAATGAAACAAAATGTATAGAAAAACATAAAAATAGGGAGAGAATAGGGAAAGAAGGTTCAATAGAATATCTAACAAACATATTAAAACAATAAATTATGTTACAGATAGTTGAACAATAGGAATGTGAAAAGGAAGATGAAAGTGTGGAGATAAAAATTGTGTGGTTGAAGCTCACAAACTTGGGAAGAGTCTAAAATAAAATTTATGGAAATAATAGTGAATGTAACAGAATTGGACATAATGGTAATTATGATATGCATCTCTCATCCAAACTAGTAACAAATGTCTAAAATTTGTACTTTCCTTTGTTGGTATAAAAAAAATGCATCTTTTACCATTAGGATCAAATTGAGAACAGGCAAACCAAGATTATTTCTATTGAAGTCTTTTTTCTACTATAGAAGAATGTTAGGAATAAATATAAAAATTCCATCAATTCTATGTGCAAGGTGTTGGATGATGTTATGTGAAAAGCTCTATTTTGAGTGGTCATAGGAAGAAGCAAATTCAAGAAAGCAACAAATAGATAATAGAATGATGAAACTAGTGATAATGAGCCTTGTAAGGGAGATATTGAAGACTATACATTCTACCTTACTAGTCTGTCTAATGACTAGAAGAAGACTTTTAGGTTTGATGAATGTCGGTTCATTATTACTTGCTAACAATTTTGGTCATTGTGCCTTTTATGGTATCATAAATTGTTTCAACTTGAGCTAGTTTATATATGTATCACAACATGTTTTTTATTTGATGAACTTGACATATTCGATCACGATGCACTCTATTAGTGTTTTGGGTAATTTTATATCCTAGAAACACTTATCATATTTAAACTCATGTTAAATAAAAAGTTCTATAGAAAATGGCCTCTCCTGGATCTAGTGATTTCTCCTCCATGGCCAGAGGTCAAAGATGCAAAGACTCCCACTGATCCTCTTGTTACTGCTATTGAACATGACTAGACTATTCCTAGCCCACCCTTGAATCCGAAAGATGATTGGGGTTTCCATGATAGAGATGAACCACCACCCTTGGCTGGCACTACTTTGGCCACCTAAGGTTGCCTTATATATGTATTTTTTTGATGAATAGTGTCTGATTTTGGTTGCAGCCATGTGTTTTTGATGTGGCTCTAGCTGTGTGAACTCATTCGTGGGGTGATTTGTATCCCTTGGCCTCTTTTTGTGAATTGTATTCTTAGTATATTTTTATTAATAGAAAAGGATTATTCATAAAAAAGGTCAAATTGTAAATTTTTTTTTTTGACCATTGGCTAGTAGAAAAAGTTGAATAATTGCAAATAAGAATGATCAAATTTAATTCCATTAAATTTATTTGACAACATAAATAAATTGTGATGTTACTATCAAGATTTAACTATGCAGGTTTTTAGTCAAATTCATTGATCCATATTTCATGAGTAGTGATTAAATATGAATCCATCTCTCATGATAATAAATGAAACACTTATCACTCAATGGATCTAGGTGATTCTCATAGATATGAAGCACTAGGACTTTCTGGGAGGTCACCCATCACAGTACTACTCTAGATTGAACATGCTTAACTATAGATTACCCTACATGGTTAAACCCACTCTTGTTGCAACCCCATTTGCAAAACCTTAACCAAATTTTGTGCCTTATGAACCATTCATTAGAAATCTCCTTGAGCTAATCAATTGATAAGTAGGAGATAATTTCCACAGCAAGTCAAATTGTGATATTGCTATAAGAATTTAACAGTGTAGTTTTTGAGTCAAACCCATTGACCCATATTTCATGAGTAGTGATTCAAAATGAATCCATATCTCATGATAATAAATGAAACACGTATCACTCATTGGATCTAGGTGATACTCATAGAGGTGAAGCACTGGGACTTCTTAGGAGGTCACCCATCTCAATACTACTCTAGCTTGACTGTGCTTAACTATAGAGTTCTCTCCATGGTTAAACCCACTCTACTTGAAAACCCATTTGTAAACCCTTCACCATGTGTTTTTCCTTATGAACCATTCATTAGAAATCTCATTAAGCTCATCAATTGATAAGTAGGAGATAATGTTTGTAGCAAGTCAAATTGTGATATTGCTATCAGGATTTAACTGTGTAGTTTTTGAGTCAAACCCATTGACCCATATTTTATGATTAGTGATTAAAAATGAATCTATCTCTCATGATAATAAATGGTAAATTTATCACTCATTGGATCTAGGTGATTCTCACAGAGGTGAAGCACGAGGACTTCCTGGGAGGTCACCATCCCAATACTACTCTAGCTTGAGTGCACTTAACTACAGAGTTCTCTCTATGGTTAAACCCGTTCTGCTTGCAACCCCATTTGTAAAAAATTTTCCAAGTGTTGTGCCTTATGAACCATTCATTAGAAAGTCTCTTAAGCTCATAAATTAATAAGTAGGAGATAATGTCCATACCAAGTCAAATTGTGATATTATTATCAAGATTTAACTGTGTAGTTTTTGAGTCAAACTCATTGACCCATATTTCATGAGTAGCGATTAAACATGAATCTATCTCTCATGATAATATATGAAACTCTTATTAGTCATTGGATCTAGGTGTTTCTCATAGAGGCGAAGCACTGGGACTTCCCGGGAGGTCACCCATCCCAGTACTACTCTAGCTTGAGCACGCTTAACTACAAGGATCCCTCCATGGTTAAAATCCCTCTTCCTCCAACCCTATTTGCAAAACCTTCATTAATTGTTGTGCCTTATGAGCCATTTATTAGAAAGCCCCTTAAGTTTTTCAATTGATAAGTAGAAGATAATTTCCACAAAAAATTCAAATTGTTATATTGCTATAAGGATTTAACTGTGTATTTTTTGAGTCAAACTCATTGACCCATATTTCATGAGTATTGATTCAACATGAATCCATATCTCATGATAATAAATGAAACACTTTTCACTCATTGGATCTAGGTGATGCTCATAGAGATGAAGCACCAGGGATTGAACCCACAATATTGGGTACCAGTTTTGTGGCACAAAGAAAATCATGAAATGGTGGAAAATTTCCAAATTCTATTTTGCATATGTTCGTGCGAACATAGTAACTATGTTCGCATGAATGTAATAGTATTACACATTTGCACAGACATATTTATTTAAAATAAGGTATTTTCACACAAACAAGCCTAACAAATATGTTTGCGTGAGCATAAATTTATGGTAATTTTTGGATTAAAACCCCCATTTTTCATTTTTCCCATTCATTTTTATGGTGAGGTGAATTTGATTTGGACGTTGGAGCAAACATATCCCATTGTTAAGCGAGTTGCATCACTTTGTGTCATTCTCCTTCAAATTTTGGTCAGTACACTATTTTGGGTATGTTTATATGTTATTATTTGAATATTTTAAATGGTTTTTTACGTTTTCAAAGAATATATTCATGTTAATTTGATATTTTTATTGTTTATTTATGTTAATTCTATTAATTTATCATTTATAATTTTTTTTGTATTTTTTAGTTATATATGAGTGTTCTTAAAAAATACATTAGCATAGAATATTAGAAAAGTATTAATTTAGCATTAGGAAACAAATTTAGAAAAATATTAATGTTACAACAGATAAATATTTGAAAAAAATAGTCTAGAATATTAAAAAAACATTACAAAATATTAGAATTTTTTTAATAACCCTAATCTAACTAGATAACCCTAATCTAATCGTAATTGTAATTGAAACCCTAATCGAACCCTAGAATTGAAAACGTAATCTAACTATAATACTTAAACCCTAATCTAACCCTAACTCAAACTAAAACCCTAATTTAACACTAAATCTAACTAAAACCCTAATCTAACCTTAGAACTGTAACCATAATCTAACCCTAACTTGAAAACTCTAACCCTAATTTAACACTAACCCTAACTAAAACCCTAATCTAATCGTAACATGAAAACTCTAACCCTAATCTAACCTTTACCCTACTCTAATCCTAACTAAGACCATAATCTAACCATAAAACCATAAGCCTAATCTAACCATAATTGTAGAACTCAAACCATAACCCTAACTCAAACCCTAATCTAACTCTAACTTCAAAATTCAAACCCTAAGCCTAACTCAAACCCTAATCTAACCCTAACTCAAATTCAAACCCTAAATTGTAACCCTAGCTTAAACCTTTATCTAACACTAGAAATATAACCCTAATCTAAATGTAAACCTAGAAATCAAACCCTAATCTATCCCTAAGCAAACCCTAATCTAACTCAAAACCTAATCTAAATCAAACCCTAACCTAGGTAACCAAACCTTAATATAACTCAAACCATAAACTAAATCAAACCCTAATCTAACTCAAACCCTAATGTAATCCTAACTGAAAACTCAAACCCTAATCAAAATCAAACCCTAATCAAACTCTAATCTAACTCAAACCCTAATCGAATTATAACTAAAAACCCAAACCCCAATTTAACTCAAACCCTAATCTAATTGTAACTAAAAACTCAAACCCTAATCTAACTCAAACACTAACTCAAAGCCTTATCTAATCCTAATTGAAAACTCAAACCCTAACTCTAACTCTCATGTATGATATATATTGATGTGTAGATTAGATAATGTTAGATTACATATCTTTAAAAAAAAAAAAATTGTGCTGGACTACATGTCTATATATATGTATTTAGAATATATATTAACTCCAACATTGTAGATATGACTTCACATGATTAGCCTACTCATCATCCTAAGGGTGATGACGCTTTTATTGTGGCTCTTGTTTTGGTTCATGGTGTAGTTTGTAGTGTTGTTCATGGTGGCACTCATGGTGGGGCTCGTGCTATAGCTCGTGGTGGGGTTCATGTTGTGGCTCATGTTGAGGATCATCATGGGGCTCGTGCTATGGCTCATGTTGTAGCTCTTGGTGTGGCTCTTGGTGTAGCTCTTGGTGTGGCTCATGTTGGAGGTCTTATTGTAGCTCCTACTATGACACCTCCATGCATTGATATTGATGCATTATTTTCATTTGTAGAGGAAGAGTTTATTAGATTAGAGTAGTCTATATTTTCCTGCGATGATGGCTTATATAGAGGCATATGTGAAACCATATGTAGGCGTTTATAGGATCTCACTGCTAGATTTAGAGCTCATCCTTCATTTACCCCTAATGTATTAGCTTCCATATCTAGGGAGCTTAGAGCTGAGATTTTAGGAGATGCATCTTTTGCTGATGTCAAGAGGGTGGCCCCCAAAGATGTCATCAAACAAGATTTGTTTCCATCTTATGAGGGTACACAAGGTAGAGTGAGAAGCTATTGAGTGACACATTGTAGTGATCCTATTGTTGCTAGCATGATCTAGCCTTATTTCTTAGCCACGCGTGGTCATTATCCTAATAATAATCAGAGGCCTCTTTATTTTGCACAACAGTTGTATGTTGAGTTGCACATGGGGCTCAATGTCAACTACTTAGATATTCTAGATTATTATGAATAGGGGTATGGTTAGATTGAAGATCATGACCAATATCATTGTGCACAATGCTGCCACCTCCAAATGTCAGATAGTTCATTGGATAGAGACATCCTCTAGTGACTCGAGCACTAGCTCCTATTGTAGATAGAGTTTTCATTGCTTCCCACAAGGGATTAATTGATAGTATTGGACACATTGCATTTGCAGATGCTAGTATCACATCTGACTCTCTCGGTCGCTATATTCACACTCGATGGAGTCATCTAGGTTGACAATCTTTAGAGGCATCGAGTAGCACTCTAGGCACCTCCCTTGATGAGGCATATAGAGTTGTTGGACTACTAGTACCAGGCAATATTCATGCTCTTTTTAGAAAATGCACACATATGGGTCTGGCACTCTATTTTTTGGAGGATCTATTGTAGGGTGTTAGTTATATTTTTGATACACGGGGGATACCAATTCACTCAGTGATGGACACCATTACACAACATCAGAGCCCCATAGTTCAATAGGCACAAACCACACTAGTGATAGTCACTGCATAACATAGCTCACAACATTCTACACCAGGCTCACGCCAATCTAAAAGTGGTTTAAGCATACGAGCTAGAGATGTCGGTATCATAGCTAAGGGCCTTGATGATTTTGGTGAGTAGTTACAAGGGCTATCTGAGATTGATACTAGTTTGAGCATCAGATTTTCATCATACATGGACATGCTACTATGACCCTGCACTGATTCTACAACATTACCTACCTTGTTACACAAGCAACTTCACACATCATTACTAGTAGTTGGAGATTTTGGTGATGAGGGTGCTTTAGGAGATTGTGGCATTGAGGGTGGTTATGTAGGTGTTGGAGTTTTAAGAGGTGATGCTAGTGTATCAGGATAGGATGTTGATACTAGATGTGCATCGATAGATGATATGATCCAAAGTCTGATGATCATCATCCACCTCTTGAGACCTAGGTACATTTATATAATACTTTAAATTTAAATATTTTAAATTTAAAAATAGTTCAGATAGATATTTTAAATTTATAATAAATCATGCAGGCACAAGTCGTCAAGCACATGATTACATGTAGTGTTGGGTCAAGGCATGTATGTTAAAGAGAGGATTCTACTAAGACACCTGATAGTTCTTAGGTAAAAGTTTTAAATATTTTGTAAAGTTATTTATGTTTCAAACTATATGCACTCATATTGATGTACACATACACACACACACACACACACACACACACACACTCACACACACCCGCATGCACACACACTCACACATGCAAACATGTTGAGATAGTTCTAATGTATATATATTTGAATGACTTGATTGTTACACCTCAGACATAAGATGTATAGGAGACTCAATTAGAGGGTCATTCTTTTTGTATGCATCTTGAGGGGTCCCTCGAGTAGTAGTAGATTTATATATATATTGATTCATTTATATATTGCTGAATTTGTATATTTTGGAGACTTACATACACGTGTATTTCAGTATCTTGATGACATGTACATTTCACCATTTATTTGACTATTTAGTGCTTCAGTAGTTGGATGACATGTACACCTAAAATTTTTAATGCCTCTTGCAACTCCCTTTGTGTAAGAAAAAGTGAGAGCAACTGAGCTTGTTCAAGTGTTTCAATGTTACCAAATTTATTTATTATTTCTCTTATCTTCTTATTCATTGACCTTTTCTTAGACAAACTTAAGGGTTGAATAGTAGCTGCAAGTGTTCTCAATTTATCCACATTCATTTTAAGTAAATGATCTAAATTTTTATGAGAAATTCCTTTCTTTATAGATTAGAAAATATTTAAGAATTCATCCATACTAGTTCCTGCACCTGATCCTAACCGTTCTTTGACTTCTATTGGTAGAATTTCTACAGGGAGAGATCTTGAGCCTTCTCCAACGTTCATTGTTTGAGATTTTGTAGGAAAAGATTTTCACCCTTCTCTGACTTTTGTTACTTGAACCTCTCTAGGGAGTGATCTTAAACTTGCTTCAACATGCATTTTTTGAGATTCCATAAGGAGCAATCATGAACCTTCTCCCATATGCACTTCTTCTACTTCTATTGAGCCTCCTTCAACATTTTCTTCACCTTCACCTTGTTGATTGTCTAAAACAATTTTATAAATGAATCAAATAAGATAAAAAATAAGATTGATACATAATTAAATTCAAGACCATGAAAATAAATTATATATATATATATATATATATATATATATATATATATATATATATATATATATATATATATATATATATATATATATATATATATATATATATATATATATATATATATATATATATATATATATATATATATATATATAATTACAAACCTTGTTTAATTTTATGACAACGTGCCAAAGTTTCTTGAAGATTTCTTTGTTTTGCTTCATGAGATCTCTTCCTTGCATTTTTTTTTGTCTTCCTTTCTTATTTCCCATCAAAAAATCATAAAAATAGAAAATTTATCATTGCCTTAAAAAATTCACATTAACTTTATAAAAAATTTGTAGTAATTTTATAAAATTCAGCTTCACATTCAAACTTTTTTCCTCACTACCTAAGTGACATCAACATTTGTTTATTGGCATGTTCACGTGAACCTATCAAATTAAATTTTTGACTACCATAATGTTTTGTCTTGTGCATTCATGTGAACAATTGTTTGCGCAAACATGCTAAATATGTTTGTGCGAACATAGTATTTGCATGAACACATTAATTTATAAAAATTTTGTGTTATTTTCTTTAAAAAAAATTGTAATTGGTTGTTTTGACCCCTAAAATTGAGAACAAATGATCCCTACTATAAAAAAAAAAAAAAACCAATATGTGTTGCTTGGAGAAAGCTTTCCAATGACTGCAATTTTAATACATATTATATTCATTAAGACTTCCAAATATGAGTTTAACTCATTATAGGTTCATTAACGATTGAACATCAACTTACTTTGACACTTGAGGAAAATTTGTAAGTTAGCCTAAGTTTTTTTTGAAAAATATCTAGGAAATAGGTTGTTGAGATAGCTTTGTATTAAAAAAAGAAAATTTTAGTTATGATAAATTGATTTAAAGTTATCTGTGTCAAAATGAACAGATGTCTGAATTACGATTGATGTCACTTCAAAACTTCATAAACTATATAATATTTAACCAAAATGAATTAAACCAAATGCATCCCCTAGCTATTGACATTATAAATCAAACACCAAAAGAATTACCTCATTATCATTTCTAGAAAAAATGTTATGCTTGTCAAAATGACTATTACTCTTTAAAAATATTGATTTTTCATATCTAGCACTTTTCAGGGGTGAAGAAAACATTGACTAAAATATTTTTTTTTGTAAAATTAAAAATATGGTTACAAATTAAGAACAAAGTACTAGAAATCACTAGTTTACATCATCTTTAAATTATTCATAGTTTTAGAGATATAATCACTCGAATATGAGGTTTGTTTTAAAAATAATGATTTCAATATCAAAATTGTTCAAAAAGTAACACACATAATTTTGAAATCACCTTGGGACATCCCATGAGATCCACCATCCATGTACTAATCCATCTTAAGTGCACTTAACTATGGAGTTCCCCCCATGGTTAAACTCTCTCTTCTTGCATCGCCATTTGCAAAACCTTCACCAAGTGTTGTGCCTTATCAATTGATGAGCTTAAGGGGCTTTATAATGAATGGTTTATAAAGGCACAACACTTGGTGAAGTTTTTTCAAGTGGGGTTGCAAGCAGAATGGTTTTAACCATGGAGGGAACTCCACAGTTAAGTGCGTTTGAGATGGGTAGTACTAGGATGGGTGATCTCTCGGGAAGTCCTAGTGCTTCACCTCTATTAGCATAACCTAGATCCAATGAGTGATAGTGTTCTTTTTATTATCATGAGAGATGGATTCATGCTCAAACACTACTCATGAAATTTGGGTCAATGAGTTTGACTCAAAAACTATAGAGTTAAATCTTGATAGCAATATCACATTTTGACTTGTTGTGGAAATTATCTCCTACTTATAAAGATAAATAAATTTATATTATTAGATTGAAAGAAATCAATTTAGCATGGTAATTTCTTTAAATATAATAATCTAACATAAATATTTTTCATATTAAAAGTAGCCAAAACAAGGGCCACATAGTGGCCAAGTACTTTCCTTCAGTTATGTAATTAAGTATAGTTATTCAGATCATTTTAATCAATATTGAATAAAGTATAGTTTTACTAAGATTAGTTAAAAAATAGTATGGTGATGATCTCTACTTATATAAAATAGAACTTTAGATAATTAATTAAGTTTTGTCTAAAAATATTGGTTTTTATATAGATAAAGTGTCTATCCATACAAAGTTTTTCTTTTCTTATGATAAACTTATTTTAAGCTATTTTAAAATGTATGAAACATATTTATATATAGTAGCGAGCTCATGATGATAGCTTAATTTTTTAAATATAGATTTTACTTAGTGTATGGTAATTTCAATTAAATTTTTAAAATAAGATTCAAATTTTAAATTAGAAACATTGAAAAATCTTAAATTCAATCATACTACTTAATTCTATTAATAATAATATATCTTAATATTATATATCATTTAAATATTTATATATATGTTGCCAACTTTCAGTCTTTCCCCTTTGGGTTTGTAGTTGTTGGTAATTCATTGCATTTTTGTTCATAATACTTGTTGATGTAGCCTCTTGGTGACTCACTTCTCATCGACCTCCCTAGTCTCCCATTTTCCATTTTTTTTGAGTCTCTCTTGCTTTACCTTTCCTTAGTCCTCCATGTATAATTTTTTTCATTTCAATGCATTTGGGGCTTAGGTGATTTAGCTTTGGGTAGGATATATCTTAAGCATCTTCCCAGTGAGAAGTGAGTCTTCCTTGATTCCATATCTTCTTTCTTATTCCTCCATTCTCATTTCCTTTAAATTTTGAGTAATTTGGATAGCTATCCTACTTGGTGAAATTCAAGTATGTACTCGAAGACAAAAGTAATCATGGTATTTAAAGATGTACAATTTCTTGAATTCTTATGGAAAGTTATAGGAAAGTGGAAGACAAACTAAGAAGCTCTCAAGTAAAAGTTCTGAGGTAAAATTCATTTTTGTGAAGAGAAATAAGCTTGCAGGTTTTCAATAGCTCATTAATGGAAATGAAAGCATTCTATTATGTTTCATACACTAGCATGGATTGTGTTCAATTCAAAAAAAATTATGCATGAACAAGACTAGGCATGATAGTGAAAAAAAATTATCTGATCCCGTAATGGTGAATCCATGTTTGAAATCTCATCTAAAATTATCTGATCGAAACAAGGGAAAATGCTTCAAAGTGTTTCTTTCCCTAGAAAGTGTTTCTTTCAAAGGTGTTTTCCATCCTATAGAAATATAAAAGGTTACTTCTGTGAGGACTTGAAAAATAAAGATCAACATCACTATAATATGAGAATAATCTATGGAGATACCCAAAGCATGCTTCTGGTAAAGCAAGTCGTAGAGGTGTAATCTTGATGTAAAGGAGATCAAGTGTTGGAATAATCAATGTGGAGAATAAGAAGGTGAAGTGTCCAACATATAAAAGGATAATTCCTCACACTATGATCTTGAATCAAAGGAAAGAAAGGCTTATAGAAAGGTAGATTTTCTCTCCCCCCTCCATATATAATGAGTTATCGTATGAATCCTTATTTTGGATGTTGAAGTAAACAAGGGACTTTTCATTAAACTAAAACCACTTGGTTTGGTAAGTGCCTTTTCACAATACTACCTCACTTTAAGTGAAATAATATGGCTTTTAGATTTATTAATCTTTATGTACATAGAAATGGAAAGTTTTAAATAGTCATTGATTATCAAATTTATTGCAAACCTTACCATTATGATTATTGGTGGCACTTAATTTCATTCATGTCGCACCAAAATTCAAATTTTTGCATCTCTTTCATTAGAATTGCCTCAAATTTGTTTCCTCATTGTTTTAATGACTATTTATCAAGTATTACATCCTCTTTGATATCATAGAAAATGGCAGTCTGTGCAATAGGTTATAATAAACTTATAGGTTTGAAAATTGAATTAAAAAATCTTATTGATAGTTTATTAAAGTTCTATAACCTATGAGATCTTCATAGAAGGCTTAATTCTCACCCCATCCACCTGATTAACCAAAAATTGAAAGAAAGTGGGTTTGTGTAAGCTAACGGGTTTCCCATGGCTCTGTAGGCACTAGAGGTAGTGAAGGAATGCATCAAGAGATATAATCCAGAAACAAAGCAAATCTTGCTTCCTGATCAGTCTATCCTTCTCTCAAAAAATTAGGCCTTGATGCATTTTGCATTTAGTGTGCAAATACGGGAAGAGAACTATGATATTGATTTTAGCTCCTCTAAATCTATGTTTAATGAAAAGAAAACTTTGAGAAGAGATAATATGTGAAGAACCTTGTTCCAAACACCTCATTCCAAGAAAAAAAAAATGCTGAAAAATCTTTTTGGAACCAAAAAGGCTTCGTATGTACCCTCAGGACAATTTTTTTCTTATCAAATTGTGTTGACAAATACTAGAAGTGAACATGCTATGCTCAAATGTAATTAACATATCTAGGATTTCCTTCCTAGTAGTGGTCAGACCCTATTCCTATGCCCCTAGATTCAATGCTCAAAATATAGTTAAAATTTTTTAGAGAAAGATCAAGTTGGTTGATTATCAAGTACTTAGGCCTCAATAAAGCCTAGTAAACTTTGTGAAAGATCTTTTGAAGCTGGGATATGTGCAAAAACATGTTCCAAACATTAAAGATTTTTGGGCTGAATGTCACAATGAATACCAAACCTAGGAGAGGTAATGTTTGAGGCTCATAATTGATGAAACTAAGTTGTATAATGACTCAATTTATGTTTCTAATCTTGTAGATGATGATTCCTATATGCATCACTCATCCTTCAAGAAGATCAACAAAACTCCCATTATATCTAGCCTGCTTGAAGGTCCTATCATTGATACAATGGGGATCTTAATTCATGGGATTATTAAGAAAATAGAAATATGAATGGAGTGGACTAGAGAATGAAAGAAAAGAACATGAATGCCAAGCTCTACTCATTGATTTTCTTTTAGAGTGTCTTAGTCAACTACAACTACCTCAACCGCTACTACGACTTCAAGATCTACATGCCTCACCTACTCCATCGGCCAAGGAAAAGATCAACCTCCAAAGAAGAATGTCTAGATTAACCCTACTTGTGGAGGAGGATATCTCCTAGATACATAAAATTTTTGGGATAAGGGTAAATATAAAGAGAAAGAGAAAGAGAAATCGGTGGGCAAGCCTTCCTCCCTTATCTAAGTAATCAAACATGATGATGACAAAAATCCCACAGATAATCAAGAACTAGATGCTTCTTAGTAGGGTAATACCTTGGCCCTCTCAATTAAAAAAGTTACTTCCTTCCCCAATACTACTAAGAGAAATAAGATACCCCCAGTGGCAAGGAAGATCTTTGATCCCACAACCCTTTAACAATGATCAATTTCCTCTCAACCGAGTCATGGTTGGAAGAGACTATTGAGTGGAAAAAGTGAAAGTATGAGGAAGTTTCCCCATCTAAGGACCTCAGCATAGAAGTAACCTCTTGTCATCCACAATCACAAAAGATAAAGAACTAGAAATCTATAGTATCATTGACCATTAATCCCTCTTCTAGTCACATGTTAATGGATATAGCATTGCCTTAGAAGGAGGGCCAGTTCCATTAACTCACTACTAATGACTTTCAAATTAGAATAGTTGACATTGGTATTCCTTTGCATGATTCCATGGTTAATAAATGGAATTCTACCAATGAGAACATAGAGGATAGACTAGAGTAGTTGAGGATGGAAAAATAGGTATTGAAGGTTTCAAACAAAGGACTAATGGATTATATTCAAACTACACTTGGAAGGACTTCAACTAGTACATTTAATCCAAATACAAAAAGAGAACAAGAAATTGCTTTTGAAGCTACAACATGAAAGGAAATTTGGTCAAATTGGTTGATAAAATGAAGACTCAATGTCCTCCACTCATCAATAATTTGGGAAGTCTCATACTAGATGTTGACAAGATGAGGGAGGCAGTTTCTAGTCATCAAATCACCATACACAAAGCATCTGATGAATTGACAGAGTAATTAGAATTGTTGAAAGAGGTGATTGATATGAAGACTAACATCACCATCATCCATAGGATCCTCAAATAAGGTCAAAAGCCATTTTTTTATTGGAAGAAATCTTTAGAGTTCATAGTGGAAAGCTCTATGGAATTTGCAAACCAACTTAACTATGTATATGATCTAGTGGAGAAGGTCATGGAGAAGATCTTTACATATTTAAAAGTGTTGCTAACATAATCATATCTATCTAATAATGGAAAATGTGGACATTGAGGGAATGAATGAAAAGTTCCTATCTTTTTCAATGAGGCCAATGATCTAGTAAACTTCCAGATGTCAAATATCCAAGAGATTTCATTAGTAGACTGCATCTTGGAATGAGTATTAGAAAAGTTCCAATCAAAGATCACTAGAGTGGATAGAGATGCATGAATACTAGATTATTTGAGCTGATAATATCATAATTCTAGGTGGTGATGAACTAGATAAATTCACATATGCAATGTAGGCTTATAGAGATAAGGCTATGAACCCAAAGAAAACATGATACTTTGATATTCTCTTAGACATCTATTGCCCTCTCTTCTTGCTCAATTATCCATTGTAGCCATTTTTCACATTCTCTCAGTAAGTTTAGACTCTGTAATGGATGATGGCCCAGTCAAGTCCTATTTTTATCTTCCTCCATTCAAAGATTCTCTACAACGAAATCATCAAATGTAACTGGCCATTTTGAAGAGGCTTATATATTAACCTCTTGAGAAATTAATAAGATTGAAAAATTATTTTATGGGAAAACCCTTGTAGCTAGGACTATTATGTTTGACTCTGAGTATACATTTTGAATTTTTTGTTCATTTAGTTGATTATAGTACTTGGGATGAATGTGTCATAACTAAAAACTGAAATATCATAAATAAAATTGGTTTTATTACTTTCATTTCAATGGATTATAAGTTTTATTTTCTTTAGCATATGTACTATACTATTCCCTTGTATTGCACATGTTATTTCATGGATATATTTTTGATTGTATGAGAAGTCTAGATTTTGATTAAGGGAGTAGTTGAAAAGGGGACAATTTGGGGATTGTCAAATCTTACTAAATTCTACAATCAAAGAATTCCCCACTTAGTCATTCTTTCTCCTCTCATATTGTTTGAAGGTAGTCGTGCATGGTTTCAATATTGCATTCAAGTTAGAATAGATTTCATTTTAAGTGTTAATCCCCATTTTGAAATTTACTTGGATTGTTTGAAGTGTTAGATAATCTGGTCATTAGCCTCTTCTACTCTTAGGTTAAGATCATACCCTAAAAGGTTTGAAATAAATTCATTAAAAAACTTGCACTTAAAAGGGAGATATACCTTTCAATTCAAGGGTCTTTGATAGATTACTATACTAACCCATTCTATTGTTAGCTATTTTTTTTTCCATTTTCCATTGAACACAGTTAGAGTCAAGGTATAAACCATAGAGTTAAGGAAGACAAAATATTAACCAATAGTTTTTGGCAACTCCACTGGGGACTTAGTTGCATGCCCCAAATTTTATTAATGAATCTACGTATGGCTTTATTGGATAACTTAAAATTCATCTTTTTTGGGACTCAATTCATTAAGAAATGCTTAGCTCATAATGAGAAATGGTCGTGCTTCATGAAGGGAAAATCCCAATAATACAACTAGACCTTGGCTTCCAAGATGAACAAGAAGAAATAATAAACCAATTGAATACACTTTCTTGGAAGAATTGTAAATCCCTTGATGAGTATTGGAGTGTCATATTTGTATTAGAAAGAGAAGAGGCAAATGTTGAGTATTGTGAAGGTGTGTTATAGGAAAGAAGATTGAGATAACAACTCCCATTGTGAACTAAGCAGTCCACCTTGAATCCTAGATATATCAAAACTATTCATGGAAAAGGGATAATTGACCTAGTGTTCAAAGAATTTAAGAAAGAAGATTTCCCACTATTGAAAGATCCTCTAAGAAGAGGAAGAATCAGCTCATAGGATCTTGTGTTCCATGGTATCCATGGAGCTCTTCTTCTACCATGCCACCCCATTTTTTAGAGACGTATTCATCATTCTTCTTCCACTCCTACCTTTCACTCTCATATCCCATCATTGTGTAATACTCTCACCCTTCATGGAGTGGGAGCCCCTATTGCTGTCACTTTTCAGTTAGTACTAGTAATTATTCCCACTTTAGTGGTTGTACCTTGGGGAAATGTTGTTGGCCCCCTTTTGATTGCTACTAATAATGAACTATCAAGAGCTTCCCAAAATAACTTCTCCAAATTTAATAGTGATGGGAAAGTATCCACTAATGAGCATATTGCTTCTTTCTTTGCAGCATATAGGATTGTTTGTCCTCAGTATGAAGATGTAGTGGTAAGGATTTTCATAGAGAGTCTTGTTGGAAATGTAGCTAATTGGACTCAACATCTTCGAGTGGGATGCATTACAACCTAGGATGACATGCATAATCGATTCATGGTGTGCTACAAGAGTAAAAATGATGAACATACTTTGTTATCTCAACTTACTCAAGTTAAAAAGGAACCTAGTGTTCCTATGAGGGATTTCAGTGCAAGGCTCAAAAAATTGGTCAATTGGATCCCTGCTACAAATAGATAGACTATAGATAAGTAGCAAATTTTTTTCATTAGTTTGATGCCTCTAGATATTAGTTTCCAAACTAGAAGAGCACATGTGGCTAATATTCAATCAACTCATACCTTGGTGATAGAATTGGAGGATGACCTGATAGCAACTAGAACATGGAAGAGAGAGCATCAAAGAGGAACCTTTACAGACTCTATTGTTGGTGAAACCAATAACATGCAAGTGATGCTTCAAAAACTATCAAATGAGATGATTTATATCAAAAGACAAATGGGGAAAATAGTTCCCTCTTTCCAGCAACCTTACTAGGACATTCCTAGAAGGTGACATGAAGGGAAATCATTCTAATTACCATTTTCTCAACAAAATATGGCCATAGAGGCAGTTTCCAAGAAGAAAAATATGTGCATATTTCACTTTAGAGTGGATCATGATCATAGCTCATGTTCGGAGATGAATATATACAAATAGCTCAGTACTAGTAACGAGCTAATAGTAATATCATAAAAGTGAAGATGATTTTGCTCCCTCTAGTGACTCTAGAAAATTTTTCTTTGAGTATAAATCAAATTCAAACATTGAATGTGATTGCTTCACAACTTGAGATGGAGTAAAAATGACTGTAGAAATGAGAAGTCAAGAAGACAAGAACCTAGTGAACTCAATTCCTTCTCAAAACACAGCTCCTAGCTCCTCACTAGCAGTAGCTAACGCATCCACTTCCTCTTCTTAGAGGAAACAAAAGGCAAGATTTAAACCCAATGGTCAGACTCATTCCTAATTTGATATCATTAAATACTAAAAATACACTCATATCCAAGTGGCTCCCCTTGATTACTTGAAAACTCACCTTGTTGAACTAGGAAAGCTAGTGGATTGCTACAAAGGTGAAGCTAATTATTAAACTCACCCTAATTTCAATACTACTGTTAGCAATGACCAACCCCAATTAATTAATGACCTATTAATTGATGAAGAACCTATCCTACCTATCTTTTTTAAAGAAGAAGAGTCCTTAGTGTTAGCTATCTCTCATGGCAAGAAACCTGATCTATTTTACCTATCCTTATACATAAATTGTCATAAACTGAGTAATAGTATAATTGGGGGCCTCTGACATTGTCATGCCTTCTATTTTTTCTCATTGCATAGTCATAACTCTAACTAAGACCTTTGGATGTTTTTATTCCATGGATGCAAAACAAGTTCCCCTTTTAGGTCAAGTAAAAGATGTATAAGTAGCCTTAGTCACATATCCTATAAAGATAATAAAACTAACCATCTTGGTAGTTGATATTCCAGCTATCTATGGTATGCTATTGAGTAGGGGCTTCTATAGAGATATGGGAGGGGAAATTAAACTAGATTGGTTCTATACCATAATTCCTATTGGAAATAGAAAGATTAAGCTAGAGCCTGAGGAGAAGGCCAAATTTACTATCATAAAATCCAATGATCTGAAGGCCCAAATTTTATATCAAGAAATGCAATTTGGGAACTACATGATGTTCTCTGACTTTAACATTTTAGAATAAGAATTAGATCTTCCTGGTGATCAAAATATTTGGACACTAGAGTTTGATGGGAGTTTTTCAACTATTAGATCTGTAGTAGGCATGGAGCTTGTTTCCCTTGATGGGGATCTCAAAAAACTTGTATTTAAGCTACAATTCAAGAACACTAATATTAATACAAAATATGAAGCATTGTTGTTGGGCATCACTACTATGAAGAAAAGAGGGATGAGAATCCTAAGAGCCCAAGGAGATGTAGAGCTCATAGTGAAATGAGTTTGATGATAATATACTATGAAGAAAAAAAGGCTTTGATATTATAGAGACATGGTCTAGGATTAAATTGAGGACCTAGATTCCTTTTCAATACAAGCCATTCCTAGGGAACATAATGTGAGGGCATATATGTTCGTTGCCTCCTCTTCTCTTCTACTTCCTCATCCAAAGTTTAAATTAGAAAATAAATACAAGGATGAAGTTCTTTTCAAACCCATGTACTTGACAAAATCGATTCATGGAAATTTTTTACAAGTCATAAACAAAGCCAATGTTTTCTAGAAGGGTTAAAACCTTTCAGTGACCAATACTTTGAAAGAAGGGAAAATGTCTCTTGCAAATTTTCTACTTACAATAAGAAAGATTTGGAATTTGGTGTTGAATAGCTCAGAGGTAACAAAATCCCTAGATATGTCATTTCTTTAGAAAATTTGTTTGATAGACATTATGCATAAATCAAAAGGGAAAAGGGTAGGAAATTTGGAACCTCTGGAGAGTTTGAGGGGATGAATATTGGCACTGAATACAAACCTAAAATGATTAATAATGGAAATAATTTCTCAAATGAAGAAAGGACTAGGACAAAAGGCTTACTTTACGAATACCAATATTTATTTTCTTGGGGATAGGAGGATTTTAAAACCTTCAGAAATGGTGAGTTTAAGCACAACATCCCACTCGATCTTGAAGCAACACTTCTTAGACAAAAAAAGAACATTCATAACCCAATAATCTTGAATGCCATTTTTCAGAGAAGTCCATGAGATGCTATAAGAAATGATTATCTATCCAATAAACTATTCAACTTGGATAGCTAATATTGTCCTTGTCTAGAAAAAGAATGGGGAAATGAAAATTTGTGTGGAATTTAGAGATTTAAACCAGGCATCTCTAAAAGAAAATTCCCCCTACCTAACATGGATCATCTACTATAAATAGTGGTTTTCTCATAGATGATGCACATGTTATATGGCTTTTCAAGATTCAATCAAATTGAAGTGGATCCATAGGATCAATTTAAAATAGTGTTCACCACCCCATTGGGGCTATTTGCCTTTAATAGAATGCCTTTTGGGTTGATTAATGTTGGAGTCACCTTTCAAAGAGCCATGAACTTCCCTTTTTGTTACCTCAAGGATAAGATCATTTTCATATACCTAGATGATCTAATATTCTTCTCCAAGAAAAGAGAAAATCACTTGAAGGACCTAGAGAAAGTAATAAGGAGATGTAGGGAACATGGAATTTCCCTTAATCCCAAGAAGTTTGTCTTTTGTATCACATAAGGAAGGTTTCTCGGTCATATAGTTTCTCTAGGAGGCATCAAGATTGATTAGAAGTGTGTTAGAGCTATCCAATAGTTGAATTTATCAGCAAAAAAGTCTGGAGTCAAGTCTTTCTTTGGACAAGTGAATTTATTGAGATTCTTTGTTCCTAATTTTTCTAAAACTACCAGGTGCATAATTAACATGGTGAAGGGTAGTCAAATATTCAAGTGGAATGATAATGGAAGATATGATTTTGATAAAATCAAGGAAGCCATAACTAAAGCTCATGTATTAGTCCACCCAAATTATACTAAGTAATTCATACTATATTGTTATGCATTAGCTCACACATTATCTACAATACATATGCAAGAAAACATGAAAGGTATTCAAGTACCTATTTCCTTCATGATTACCCCTCTCAATGAGCATGAGTTAAGGTATTCTCACATGGAAATGCACTTGTATGTTGTAGTAAGAGCACTCAAGAATTTTAGGTTTTATGTCTTGTACACTCACAGTCTATTTTGAATGTACCTAACCTAGATGTCAAGAATATATTAACCCACCAAAAAGTAAGATGTAATACTAGATGAGATTGGATAGCCAAAGTTCAAGAATATGATATCAAGTTGCAACAAATTTGGTATGAGAAAATGACCTATGCAAAGTAATTGCAAAAAAAAAAAGGAAGCTAGTTAAGAGGAAGGATCCTCAAGAGCATTAATGGTTAGTCTCCAAGACCCTTGGTTTTCAAATATTGATTATTTCCTCACTTATGGAGATTGACCTGATGAACTGACATACAAGTAGAGAAGAGATCTTAGAACTAAATCAAGTAAGTATGTCATTTATGATGATCAATTGCATAAGAGAGAAATTTATTGAAATTTCATAAGACGTGTTGATAAGCTTCAATAAGAGAGATTGCTTCAGACATTAAATAATGAAGTTTGTAGTGGACATTTTTCTTCTACAATAACAACTTATAAGATTTCAAGGTAGTGCTACTACTAGCTTGGTAAGTTGAAAGATTCCTATAATTGTGTGGCCAACTATGACAAATGTAAGATATTTTCTAGTAAGCCTCAATTAGCTTCCCTACCTCTAAATCTAGTAGTAGAAAGCCCCTTTCAATAGTGTGGAATCAAATTCATTGGTCCAGTTAATCCCCCTTCCTTTCTTGGCCACTTATACATTACAACTGCTATAGACTACTTCACAAAATGGGTGGAAGCAAAGCCTAGCAAGAGGACCACCTATGAGATTGTCTATGAGTTTGTTAAAGAAAGCATCTTGGTGGGATTTGGGGTACCACTAAAGCTTGTCATTGTAATGCTACTTATATTTATTCTATAGATATTTTAGAGTTTTTAATGACAACAACATCCACCTCAATCATTCCTCAAACTATTTTTCTCAATGGAATGGTTAAGTAGAATCAAGTAAAAAAAACCTGATTAAAATCATGAAGAAGTTGGTCTCTAAGAATAAAAAGGACTCACAAAATAGGCTACATGAAGCTCTCTAGGTAGACAGGGTGACACTTGAAAAGGCTATTGTCATCTCTCCCTTTGAGCTAGTATATAGAGTCAAAGCTAGCCTTCCGCTACCATATCCATCTACAAGCTACAACGAGTGAGAAAGGACCCAGTATTTCACAATGGTTTAGAAAAGTGAATCATGCACCTCACTAAGCTAGAAGAAGAACATAGGAAATTGGTTGACCACATTGTAGAGCATCAAAAGTGTGTGAAGAAATTCTTTACCAAGAAGGATAGGCTAAGGAAATTCATGGAAGGCGATCTCGTCCTATTATGGGGTAAGAGGCATGAACCTAAATTTATGGACCATAAATTTGATTGTCTTTGGAAAGGCCCTTTCAAAATTGTGCAAGTAAATCAGAACAACTCTTTCATTCTGGCCTATCCAACTTGAAATATTTTACCATTATTTTACAATGGTGAGGACTTGAGACTATGTCAAGTTCACAACTGAAAGCAGGTAGTACCTATAACTAGTGGTAGTCTAGGTAGGCTTTCATTTATGTCATCTATCTTTCTTTGTTTTCTTGCTTTCTTATGTTAGTGTTCCTTTCTATTGTGTGCTTAGTTTAGTTTTTCCTACTATATTCTATTAGTCTAGCTATGCAAAACTAGAGATTTTGGGAACCTTCTAAGAAATTTAGAATGCCTAAGTCCCTAGGTAGAGCCACCTATTGCAAACTTTTAGTCATTCCCCTTTGGATTAGTATATTTTGGTAATTCATTGTAGTTTTGTTCATATTACTTAGTGAGATTGCCTCTAGGGGTAAAAGTACAAAGTTATGTCACCTTTCAAGATGACTTATCAGAATGAATGAGTTTGAGTATTTCTATCTAAAATTTATTTTTTAAAAAAAAAATGATCTAGATAAATTCATTCTAGCTAAGTTATATATTGTCTCACACTTTCCAATTGGAAATGTCTTTTAAATGCATGTTTTGAAATAGTTTGTATCCAACTACTGAAGAAATAGAATTATTTTAGAGAAGTGTCATTTCAATAACTCTTACTATTTTTATTATTTTTTTAATAACATATAAAAGCAATTTTATAGAGCTCAGAGTTTAGAACACTTTCATGTAGAGTTTATAGTGTTTTAATTAGATACAATATATTGTAACAAAAAAAATTCCACAACCACATATTTTAACACTCGAAAAGATGTTGGTTTTGAGAAAGAAAAAATTATTAAATCATATAAAAAAATCTAAAAACTATTTTATTGATTAAATAAATAAATAAATAAATATTGTGAACTAATTTTGAACATATTTTATTGATTAGAAATTGATTCTATTGATTAAAACAGATTTTGAGTTATATTGAGATGAGTTTGGCTAACTTTGACTTTGATTTGACTTTATTTTTCAATTTAGACTATAGTTTGACCCGGTTTGACTAATTTACATATGAAATTATTTAAAGAAAGATTTAAAATATATTGAGTTTATTCTACAAATGATTTGATTGAATTTGACTTATATTTAATTGAACTTTGACTAGAGTTGACTTAAGAGTTGACTTGGTGCAATTGACTTTAATTTTGATTTTGATCCTCATGTTTCTTTTGATGATTTCAATTGATCATTTGATGTCAATTTGGTTTCTATATGACAAAGTCAAAAATTAGGTAAAAATAATTATACTATTTATTTTATCTTTTAGTCTATGGTGATTTTCTAGCCTCTAATTGAGCATCATGTGGATTCCCATTGAGATCCATAGTTTTGAGCTTGTCCACATACATTGATGTCCAATAAATTACCCTTCTCTTCTATATCATTGATTTGAAACCTTTTTGTTGATTTTTTTAATATGAATTTATGTTGAAAATATTTGTTTAGCATTTTGTAATTTCCTATATCCTACATTATATGAGATAGAGCCATCAATTTGAGGATGCCATGTGAATCCAAATCTATAAAAAATGACAATGATTAACCAAGAAAGGTCAAAAGAATCATATTTTTATGATGGTTGACAATTTTCCATACATAAATCCCTAAACAAGATGATGTAGAGAACACTAGGAAACAATGACTATTACCTACAGCCCACAAAACTAGTTTAACTAGAAACTATGTAGAATATCCCAACTAATCTCTAGTTTAGTAAAAATAAAATAGTACCTTACAACTAATTTCCAATTCTTGAAAACATCACTAACACCCATCAACTTTGATACAACTTCACACCTCAAAATCTTCTCTTGAAGCCACTATCCCATTTAGGCTTCAACCTAGACATGCGAGGGTAATACCTCATCTAGTTGCATGTTATGGATTATGCTTTTCCTCTCACTACTTATGAACTCTAGGGACCCAATAAAATCATTGCACATGGGTAGGATCCTTTGGGAGGTTTGAAACATGGCTTAACCCTCTCTTGTGGATTCTATTAGTCTATTGGTTGTATTAGGCACTAACAATTGACGTTTTGATGCCAAAAAAGCCCTATATTGTAATAATTGTTGTTAAAGCTTTGTCATAGGTTTAAATCCTTATAGCTCATTGTGAATGATGCAAGGAGGGGGACTATCGATAGTGGGCTAGTGTTACTTATGAGGTTCATGGAATGGCTTAATTATCTCTTATGGATTCTATAAGCCTAGTGGTTGTATTAGTTATTGATAGAACAATATTTGTGTAAAAATGTAACTGTGGTAGTTAACATCAACTTAAAAAATCTATGACATTGTCCACACCAAAGTCCTTAAGGACATTTTCTTTGTAGAGGCCTAATTTTCTACTATCCTTATTTTAGAAGCTTTTTCCCTATAACTATAAAACAAAGAAACTCGCCAAATAAATCACATTTTGTATTAATCTTTTTTCCCTCATTCAACATACTTTGAATTGTGTTCATAATCCCACCATTAAGGACCCTAATTATTGACTAATGAGACATACTTAATTGATGAATTAGGTCACTTTTACAAAGTAATCCATGTATAATGTATTTGTTTTTTCAAGACATAACTTGAAATAAGAATATAAACATCCAATAACACAAAATCCACTATTGGTTTGGGTCTAATCCATCAAATTTATTTTCTACAATTAATTATGTTGGTGTAAATATGTATTTACTATTTACACTTAAGTTTGCTTAGGTTAATGCATTATTTTATTATATTGCATTTTTAAATTATTTGTTTTGTGAAACACTTAGGAGTTTGCACACCTTTATGACTTGTCATGTTGACAACATAGAACTATAAAACTCTAATTTAGCACATGGTGTCTACAACATTGGATTTTTCATCATTCACTAAGTTATCATGTAAAGAACACAGTTATTTGCACTCAATTTTTAGCACATGTTGTCTACAACATAAATTTGCATGTTACACCATTGTAGGCTTATCCTCTCATCATCGCACTTACTTTCATGCTTAATAGAGGATAACCCATATCTGGTGGACATGTGTCTGGTTGTAGGACTTATCATGTAACTAATTCTTAGGCATTCTAGATTCATCTTAGAGGACTTTATATATAGGCCTTCCTAGTGTACTTTCATTGATATGGAATTGAATACTATATAGTTATTCTAATCATACTCTGCTCTATTTTATGCTTGTGTATGAGTTCCTTGGTCTTAGGTGAATTTTTCCCTAAGGAAAATTCTTACATGCTATCAAAGTTTGGAGATTCTGTCTTCACATAGACATTCAAGACCATTGTTTCTTCAACACCTCAACCTGAATCTGGAGTATTGCTATCATTGGGAGCATCTACAACCATAACGGACCTCACCATTGCATCTAGAATGACTATAAATTTGCATACCGTAGGCCAAAGTTGATCATGAGGAAAAAAATTTGCAAATCAGCACCTGGACACCCTGATTTTCTATTTACGTATGGTCATTTTGAAGATCTAATTAATTATTTTTTTGGATTTGTAATTTTATTATTCTCTACTTTTGCAAAAAAAAATTGAATTTTTTTTAGGCCAGGTAGCCTTGTAGAGAATTTTTTTTTGCATAGGTACCAGGCAGTTAGATCTCAACCCTACACCCTATGCAAAGAATATTCTACAAAATATTCCTTTAAGGAGTGACATATTCCATTATTTCTGATTAAGCATAATAGTCAAAATTAGGCCAAGATCCTGGCATGACAAGCCAACTAGTGGCCACTTCAAAGTCTTGCATAGTTCAAAGTTTGGCCAAGCCACATTTTCTAGTGACCAAGCAACCCCACATTTAATAGGTAGCTTGTTTTCATTAACTCTTGCCAATGATTGCTTTTATATAGCAAAGCGTTATTTCCCATCAATGTGGGATAATACCTATTAACTTTGGCTCCCTATTTGTGAGGTTTTGGCTGTCACAACTCAAAAACCACCAGTGTGTGATTGCTTCCAACCATTGTGAAGATAATCCAATGCCTGAAACTTAATCCTAGTGCACACAATAGACACCATCGATGACCTTTTTTTCTATGCCTGCAATGAACCCACTAGTTGAGCATGAAGAATTCTTGTGACAGTAGTGTTTTTCCATTTCTCGGTGATGATTTTTGGAGCTCTAGCCTGTGCTTCCACATGCCACATGGCATGCCCATAGTGAGCTCCCCTACCACATGTCAAGCAACCTACAGTTTGCACCTCTAGTCATTGAATGACCCTATTCTCTCCTTCCATATGGACCCATCCACACAGACTGGCCCACGTTAGGTTTGAAACTATCCACCATGGTGGACTGACAACTTAGCCAGTTGTACCACTAGCTGGAAAGACCTATAGATTACCATGAGGACTACCAACAAGGAGCCACAACACACCTTTCCATACTATTTCATACAGGTGATTTCATCTAGTCATATGATCATACACCACATTAGCTACCACATCATCCCAAGCATTATTTTTTTGTGTATTTCACAGGAAAAAATTTAATGGTCATCTGACCATCATTGCTAGGAAATTTAGAACTACTATGACATTCATTGGACTATCAAATTTAAGCATGCAATTTTCCTTCCAGACCCCTCTTTAGATTGCTTTTTGATTTGTCAACCTAACTTTTTGAGGCCATAACTCAATCATTCAAACTCCAATTTAGGTGTAATATTTTTGATTTTGGGTAGAATTTCCTAACCTTTGCAGTGGTATTGTTCTTTTCTAGTTTTGGTGCGAGGAGTTATCAAAAATTGCATTTTTTGGCAACTATACTTGTTCAATCCTGCATTTTGCAACTTCAAATGCTCCATATAGGCTCATCTAGACACAAAAACATGTTCCATTTTTATAAAATGCATTATTTTTCATCTACTTTCCAAATTTGTAGTTAGATTCTGGGGTTGTGTGGACAAAAATCTCACTTTCAAAACTAAGGCTTTTCCTGCATTGTATTGCTTTGATTACTTTTCAAAATTGTTGTACATCTAAGCTACAATGCATAGTGACAGATTTGGGCCTCAAAGGTAGTTGTAAAAAGAAAAATTAGAAGTTCACTTTGTACATTTTAATAAGTGGCCAATTGTACATGCACTACATATAAAGTGCCAAAAGCATCTTTTTTGGGGTGGTCTTTTGACTAAGTTAAAAGTGGGGGTGTGTACTATGTTCTTGTGTCTCTCTTGTGTGCTCTTTTCATTTTTTGCATCATGGGTTCACCTAAATGTCCACTTCTAACTTCACACAATTATTCTACATGGAAAGATATTGTATGAAATAAATTAATGGCAAAAGGTCTAAATCTTTATGTTGATGGTACAATTCCAAAACCCACTAATGCTAAAAAACTCATTGATTAGAAAATTATAAACAATCAGGCTTTAGGAATTATCAAGAGTTGTGTACATAGAGATTTCTTCTTCCACATTACTAGTTTCATGGACTCCATACTTGAATCATTGTATGGTAAGGTGGATGAGGAAAAGGGTTTTTAGATTGAGGAAAATCTACATCTCTTGGATCCAAAGAACTTTGACACAATTCAAGATTACATCAACAAAGCCAATGAGTATAGGGCACTACTTAAAGATTGTAAAAATCCCATGAAGTATGACAAATTGATTCATCATATCCTAAAGAGGCTACCTTTAGAGTATGCATCCTTTGTTTTGAGTTATAATACTCATAGGTTGACCTTGGGAAGTATTTTCTAAAAGCCTACATTTGATGCATTTGCAGAGATGTTAATTGTTGAAGAATCTCACTTGATAGATTTTGGACTTCTCATGACATCAAAGACCAAAGCATTGGTGGCTAGTGATGAGCACCAATCAAGTCAAAGAGGGAAAAGTTCTAGCAATGACAAGAAAAAGTAGTGGAAGTAGAAATCATAATTTGAGGCACAACAATCCTCCTCACAACAAGGAAATTCTTCTTCCAAGAAGAAGGGAAGCAATGAAAAGAAGGACAAACTTTTTTGTGCATATTGCAAAAATTCAAATCATGATGAGCATCATTGCAAGACTAAAAGAATCGATGAGTTGGAAAACCTACTCAAGAAGAACAAATTTCAAGTCTAGGTACTTCCAAGAATTCAGCTCCAACCTCTTAAAATGGAAAAGGTAAAGCACTTATGGCAAATATAAGTTCTTCATTGGAATGGATACTTGATTCAGGTGCCTCCTATCATATGGGTTCTTCAAAGGGAGACTTTTCTTCATTGAAGCAGTCACAGGTACTGTACATGTTTGTGGGAGATGATACTGAAATAGAAGTTGAAGGAAAAGGAAATATAGAAATGGAAAATAAGGAGTTCAAAGATGTTCTATACATTCCAAACCATAGCTCCAATCTCTTCTTTGTTTACCAAATCACTCACCTTGGAGATGGTCACAAAGTTGAGTTCCTTCTAGATTCAGTGATGGTGCATAGTTTAAAAGATGATTAATTGGTTGTGGTGGGGAAAGTCAATCATGACAAGAGGCTTTATTCCTTCTCCCACTGTGTGCCTAAGTCAAATTCTCAAGCCTTGTTGACTCACTCTAATTCATAAACAACATTATGGCATTAGCAGTTTGGTCATCTTCCCTACCACTACCTTCAACAAATTTTCTCAAAACACATGGTCAAATGTCTACCTAACATCAACTTTTCTAAGGGTGAGTGTTCATCTTTTTTAGTGGATGTCCATCTCGAGGAGAAGTATGATAAAGGGAAGTCTTCTAGAGCACTATTTGTTCTTCAATTGGTTCACATGGTTTTAGCAAGTCCTTTTTTAGTGACTTTAGTCAGCCAAGGCTGCTACATCCTTACTTTTGTTGATGATTTTTCATGCTTCACATGGGTCTACTTCCTTCATCATAAGAATGAAATGGTTGATAAGCTTCAAGCCTTCAAGAGTCATTTTGAACAAAAATCAAGGAAAACCATCAAGGTTCTATGGATGGAGAATGAGAATAGATATATGGAAAAAGGACATAAAGACTTCTACAAACTTGAGGGGATTGATCTTTAGAATCCACCAACATTCAATCCACACAAGACAGATGTTGCAGCTATGAGGTTTAGAACTCTTAAGACCTTAAACCATTGCATGATAAAAGCCAAGTCTCTTGATCCAGCACTTGAAGTTGAAGCCATTAGTAGTACTACTCACATACTTAATAGGTTAGGTCTCCTCATAATGCCCTAGATGGAAAAACTCCTTTTTAGGCATGGTGTAGTAGAAAACAAACTATGAGTCACTTTAGAGTCTTTGGTTGTCCAGCATTGGCAAACCTATCTTCAAGGGGATGCAAGGAACCAACACCTAGGCCTTATACTTTCATCACTTATGAGGATAGTGCTAAGGTATATAGACTTATGGATCCTGAGACTCATGAGATTTTTGTGGAGAAGGATGTTCACTTTGAGGAAAGTTCACCCAACTTATCCTCTAATTCTCTCCACACTTCATACATTGTGGAAACTGATAGTGACACCAATGATAGTACTTCCATAGGTTTATACACGTGGGGTATCATTGACAGTTGTAGTGAGAGGTCATGACATTAGTATAGTCCACATGCATACATTTCCATAGTGATAGGTCCAACACAGTAGGGTACACTTTGTCTTCCAACTCTAGCTTTAGTTGATGACTTCTTGGCAGACATTATATGTTTGTTCATGGAGTCACACACCATAGATTTGGGAGATAACCTTGATGATTCACATCTTCTCTTTGATGAAGATTATCCTTCTATAGTTGTTGTGAGGGCTCACTCTAACCCTCATGTCCATTCTCTACATGATCAATCTCCACGAGTTGGCATGATTGTGGACCCTTATGTACATCAATTGTTCGAGGTCTCTTTATCAGCTAAGGAGATAGATTGTTCATTGGAACAGGTTCAATAGACATCCTTGCTAGATCTACATTCATTCTTTTCAGCACAGTTTGAAGGGGCAACCATCAGCATTGACACATGGACACTTGAGCAGGTTTCAGGGCCACCATACATCTTTAGGATTCTATCTTTGCCATTATTCTTCCAAAGGGGAGGAACATTGTTTTGCACTCATGGACTGGCTTCTTCCTTGGAGTAGCAATCACTAGTTTTCATTCTTCATTAACGGGGGGGGACTACCTTGTCTCTCTTCCTCTTCTTTCTTATGGGGGGTACTTTTTCCTCTTATGAGATCTTGTTCTTCTCATTCTCAACTATTGTATTATACTTGATATATGTCATAATGGGGGGGGGGGGGGGGGGGGGGGGCGTCTTGTTTATTCCATCCATCCATGCATCTAGTCTTTTCATCTCTCTTTGTGGGGGAGGGTTTTTCCAGTGAGGTTTTCGTTCTTTCTCTGCTTTATGAGAGATTGCATTTCATTATGTACATGGGTACCTAACATGGCCTAGTAGTTGGGACCCATTATGCATTTCATCCTAGTTTTTTGTAAGCCTAAGGGCATCCCCCTAACTTGCACTTAAGGTGGGGTGTTGGTATAAATACATATTTACTATTTACACTTACTTAAATTTACTTAGGTTAATGCATTATTTTATTATATTGTATTATTTTATTATTTATTTTATGAGACACTTAGGAGTTTTCACACCTTTATGAATTTTCATGTTGACAACATAGAAGTACACAACTCTAATTTAGCACATGGTTTATACAACACTAGAGTTTGCATCATTCACTGAGTTGTCACGTAGACAACATAGTTATTCATAGTCCCTTTTTAGCACATGTTGCCTACAACATAAACTTGCATGTTACACCATTGTAAGCTTATCCTCTCATCATTGCACTTACTTCTGTGCTTAATGGAGGATAACCCATATCTAGTGGACATGTGCCTGGTTGAATGACTTATCATGTAGCTGATTCCTAGGCATTCTAGATGCATCTCAAAGGCCTTTATATATAGGCACTCCTAGTGTACTTTCATTAATATGGAATTGAATACTATATAGTTATTCTGATCATACTCTAGTCTATTTTGTGTTTGGTCTTGGTTGAATTTTTTCCTAAAGAAAATTCTTACAAATTTTGTATTCAACTATGAAGAATAACATAAAAATCTCTGGCAATAAATATTTATTTATTTCCAACACCTTTACTTCCTGGTCTAAGACCTCACTCATTTTAAACTATATTGGATATCCTAACTATCTACTAGTAGTGCAAAAAGTTAAGATATCTATTTTTACTATGAAACCCTAGGTAAGGAAGGGTTTTAAAATTATCTACACTAAAATGAGGATAACTATTGTGAAACTTAATGAAATATCTTCCAAATAGTTCTAATAGGAAGCTAACACACTAGTCTACACAATCATATCTATTTGATCACTAATTGAATCCTACAATATTATACTTCAAACAAGAATCACATTGTTGAAAGGAATATAAAGTGTCTTATTATTTTCTGCATTCAAAATCTCCATAACACCCACATCTTGACCGTATGATGATTATATAAAATTATATCAACTTCCTCCAACCATAATTTAAACCAATAAAAAATGTTGGATGTGAGTTTTATGTTATGTGAAAAAGTTGAATAATTGTTGTTAATGTTATCATGAAGAATTTTGACTACTTTTTCCATTTCTTAATAAAATTTCTCAATTTGTTTCATGTGCCAACATAATTACATCACAAATTAGTTAAGCATATCCCAAATCACATTAAATACCTATTCTAGACTCTCGTAGACTCTTATTGACCCTTCGAACAAAGTTGTCCAAAGTTGATCAAGTTGATATATACATGCCTAATAAGGTCAATGGCCTTATAATTAGGTCCAAAAACTACCAAAATTGTGTCAATTGATGCTTGGGATGAATCTCTAGTCCCTCTTAAGGTGAGATTTTTGAGGTCTCTTCTGTGCTTTATGGTGTCATTATGACCTACCCAAACTACTTATTCTTTAGGTAATCCCCTTCACTTAACCTAAAATTACTTATATGTGTTCTTCCTAGACAAATTCAAAAAATTTATGACCAAATTTCTTTTAATCTTCATAGTTTTTCTTGTGGGGGTTTCCTCATCAATTCAACATCATCTTATTTTTGTATACCTATCTTAGAACCTGAGACATCATCACAATTATAGGGAATGTGATTTGAAACATTAAAGATAGATAATATAACTACGTTAGGAGGCAACCCAATTTCATAAGCATTAAGACTTGTGAACTATTCTACATGAATTGATATTCTTCATCATTAGTTTTGTATGGTTCCCCTTTGGTAGCCTTTATCTCTTTAAGTGTACCCATACCAAATCCCCAACTTGAAATGGAAACATCTCTCATATTTCTAAATTCTTGCTCCATGTATTTGGCTATAATTTTACTTGGTCATGAATGTCCTCATTAAATTTCACATCGGGAATTGGTTTTTCCATGATTCAATAACTCAGCGAGATCCAAGATCCCTATATGATTCATTCTATACAAAATCTAAAATAGGATCTTACTTGTCATTTTCTTGATTGAATTTCTATAGACATATAGTGTTAGAAATATAGTAGGGAAGTAAACTCTAAGAGGGGGAGAGGGGGTGTTAATCAGCACTTAAAAATTTTAACTTTCAAAACATTCACCACACATTCATCTCACAATCTATGCATATAAACTAAAATACCAAATTAAGTATATACATCCATAGCATGAAATTGAGATATTCAACACATGTATGACACAAGATATTTGGTTAGCCAGAAACCCTCCAAAGACAAGGATAACTAGGGTGGGGATGAGACCCATAAATTTTCAATACTGTAGTAATAAAGTGTATCAAATTAAGGTTACAATGTTTTGATCATTGTTGTGGTTTCACAACCCAAACCCCATTTTGCCTAGAAATGGAGACCCCCTACTTTATTTTTTAGCTTTCTAGATCCCTAGTCTAAGGTCTAAGTCTTTTCTAGGGTTTTTTGCCTAGTGTTTTAGTTAAATTGAGGTCTTCATATAAAAGCTTAGATCTCAAAAACTTAAAAATTTGAGGGCACAAGTCTTTATTTACAAAAAAGAGGCACGCCAACACACCTCATCAAGTGCACTAATGCATCAAAGAAAATGTACAGTGGCATCACCCTTGATGATTCATAGTAGCATAACTGCACAACACCAAGGGGAGCCTAGGTTCATTCCCTCACCTTCTTTTTTCTTCCACAAAACACTTGACTGCAAAGACACACCTCTTGAAGTGCACCTTCCCACTTCACTTCTCCTACACAAACAAAAATAACACATTAAGAACACCTAAAAGGGTGTGCAATAGTGAACCTACCTAGGTGCATCAATGCACACCTTTTTGTTTCAATAAAAACTCTTAAAAAGAAATTTCTCAAGGCTTACTCCTAAATAGATGTGCGCAACTACACATCTCATTTTGTACATAACAACACCCAAGTGAATATAAGGGTGGACATTAGTGCACCCCGTGAGGTGTGTTACTAGGCACCCTATGTATTGAAACTTTACAGAGGATAATGTGCACTAGGTGCACCTCTACCTCAGAGGCGTGCCAAGTGCACTCTTTTTTGCTTATCAGAGGCTAAAATGAGGTTTTTGCATGTTTTGCAACATTTTTGTGCTCTCAAAATTTTTTTTCATAATTAGGGTTTGTTTAAGGTTTGATTTTCATCTCTTTGGACTAATGTTTGCTTCTTTGTGCAAATAAAAAAGGCATCCTTAACATGTCACGATCATAACTTTTGACCTAGAGCTCAAAAATCAAAACCATTTACATTGTCAAAAAGAAGAACTAAAAATATAATTTCATTCCTTAAAACAATGAGACTTTAGCTACCCATTTTTAGGGACCAACAAAGGTTTCAACTTGAAATTTTGTGAAGAAGACCTCCAAAAAAGCTAGTTAATAAAAATGCCTAGAAAATCTTGTGAAAAAGCTTCAAACATTTGATCATTTTGGATAATTTGGATCGCCTGGTCTCTAACCAAAAAGGATAGGGTAGTTGGAGAGAAGAAAAAGATCAAAGATACAAAGCTTGGACATATAAACTAGAATAGGTTTCTTGTCTTATGCAACTATTAATGACAAGATTCAACATAAGTGCCTTGGAATTTCAAATGGAAGAAGCAAGAGTTCAAATGTATGAAAGTTGTTTGTCTATAAAGAGAGTATAAATCATCAAAGGGATCAAAGTAAGTTCACAAAAGTGATCTAAAACCCTATTTAAGCAAAACCCAAAAACCATTTTCAAAATTGGGAACTTTGATTTTTTGGTGAATTTAACACCGTCCACAAATTTCTTCTAAAATGCACTAGTGTGCTAGTGCGTGGGGTGTTATTTTTTAGTAGTGTTCTCTAATATTTTTGAAGAATTCAAAGGTGCACCGATAGTTAACTACTAGTTCTAAAATTAGAGCTTTCTTTCCATGCATCAAAAATACATTCTGATAGCAATTTCACTCCGATAAACACCTAGTGAAGATGGAGCTTTTATTTTTAGCACCTTTAGACACTCCTACATCAACTGATGTCTCTCTCTTTCTTTTTTTCTCATTTTTTGTTTGTTTGAAAACATGTAAAAGCTCACGCATCCAATTAATGATATAAATATGGATGGAGTCTTAATTTAACCACCAATTAGAGAGTAAAATTATACATAAATAGATTTGTTTTATTAGTTTAGAAGCATATATTTGCATAAATATATCTCTCACTTTGAACACAAATTGAGGAGAAAATTTCCTATACATTGAGGAATGTAACTTTTATTATAGGTCACCACCATTATTTTGCAATAATATATTCTTTTGGTGCTCACATTTGGTGTGTAGTAATTCTTGCCTAAATGTGTTATATTTTGTGGATGTATGTTCATAGAATGTAATTGACAAAAACTTTATTGCTTTATTTCTAGTTGTGTGATCTTTTAATTCTTGTGTTTGCTATGGGTCGACAAATTCTACTGATGTACTTAGTTTGAGAAGAGATTATTATATTGTTCCCACATAGCTTTTTGTCTTGCATTAGCACACTTTTGTGGCCTTGTGATTTGATGAAAAGTGAAACAGCTTATGGTTACTAAATTCTCATCAATGATTTCATCAGTGGAATTAAGGAAGTGTTGCTCCCATTTTCATTAGTTACCCACTGATCTTTTTGAAAGCTTAACTAATAGACATGTTGTTTCAATAGTTTATGTCCATTGGGATTTTACTTTTAAGTTATTTTCTTAAACTTCATGTTACCCTATCTTTGTTATTTTCTTTACTAACCCCTTTGTTAAACTAGGAATTCATATAGTTACATTTTTAGATTGCATTCTTAATAGGAAATACCAAAAAACATATCTCTTCTGTGGTTAATTTTGAAACAACAAGCAGGTTGGTCATTTTATCTGAAATTGGTTCAAACCAATAAAGGCTTCTTTGTAAACATTCACATCTATCTTCAACTAAGTGGATTCTAGTAGGTCACAAGATCACCCAAAACCTTGGAGTTGATCCTCGGATTATCTTTTCAAGAAATGAGTATGGAAGGATTTCTACAATTAAGCATCATGCAAAATGACAACTCAACAATTATAAAACATTATCTACCCTATAAAAGGTTTTCCCTATTAAAAGCTTACAAGATTGTTAGATCTTACCCTATCAAAAGATTTCAAAACCCAATTAAGAGTGTGCCTAGTATAAGGACTTTAACTTACAATGAAGTAAGTGTCATGTTAAAGGATTTACAATAGCTTGTCAAGACTATTTTGTTAAGATATTTAATAGATTCACCTATTCGAATATCTTATAAATAATCCTTTAGTTAGCACTCTATTTCTTGATGTTAGATCACCTCTTTCCTGATGTATACTCGATCCTTTTTTATCAGATGTATCTCTGTTGTCTTCTAATTCCTTGCTCTATTCTCCTCTAACTAATTCTAAAATTTATCTCAAATCACAAGTTGTTAGTCACCATGAATTATTTGTTTTCACATCAAAACTTCTCTCCTTTCTACTTACAACATTCATAAAAATTTTAGGGTTTGTCATCCTTAAGAAGACCTACATGACTTAGGGTTCTAGGTATAAATAAATGATAGTGATTCACCCATATTGCTACTTTATCCTCTCCTTTTTCTAATTAGATGGATGTAATCTAGAGGGATTCACAATTAATATTTTTCCTTATCATCTAAGATCATAAAATAATCCTTAAGTTAGCCGAAAATTGGTTTACATACAAGTTTGTGCCATTACAAACAACAATGTCAAAAATATATAACTTGGCACTTATAGTTCTTGATGCTTGGCATCAACTATAACTTCAATGTTGTAACTTGGCCTCTGAATGATGTGGTATCCATTGATTACTTTGCATCTAAATAACTTGGCACATACTATATGCTTGGCACTTGATGACTTGACACTTAACATTTACTTGGCACATACTAAATATCCTTCACTCGGCATATACTATCTAACAACTTATGCTTGCCATGTATTACTTGTTCAACATGAACCAAGTAAATGACTTAAGTATATTGTAACTCATATGTCAAAACCAATCTAAGATTAAAATTCTTCCCCTTTAACATGAGTGGAAAAAATACTTGGTCATGCATGAATAACTCTGACCTTTAAGAATAACTCATATAATATCCATTTACATACAAAGTTTCAAAACTTGAAAATTTTGGGAAAACTTATGACTCGTCAGTCATTCCTCAAAATTCAATAACTTCCCTTGAGTTGATTGTGTTGTTCTGTATCTGAACAAAAATATTTCCTCCTCCTTTGTAGATTTGCACAAGATGATGTGTGTACTTTGTTTCTATCATTGACTCCTCTTTTCTCAAAAAATAGTAGCTCCTACAAAAAATATTATCTCCCCATACTTATTTCTCCCCATTTTTGACACTAATGTCAAACGGCTATACACTTATAATGTGTTTTCCCAAAAACAATTTATGGACGTCAAGAATAATTTTCAAAGTAGCATCCCAATTGTCACAAGCTACCTCCAATGATTTGATTTGGATGGCTAGCTTAGAAGAAATATGTAAGAAGACTTCATGAGTAGAGAGATCAAGATCTTTCTTCATCAATGTTTTATAATAGGCTAGTTCCTTGTGTAATATTTTCATATGTGGAGTCAAGATAGACTAGATGTTGATCAATTTAGCCTTAATATCTGCCTTATATGTATGTAGCACCGCTAACTAACTCTAGGATTTCAAGAGATTCCTAAAATGTTTCTCACTTTGGGCTAGAGATCTTGGCAGAGTTATACTAGAGGACTTCATATGACTCTCCAAACTCATTGTGTGGCTCCTGATTTCCTATGTGAAGAGTTTTGGATTGCACAATTTGGTGTATAATGAGAAAATATTCTCTAATACCTTCTTCACATTGTTAATATTTCTTGCTAACTCAACATGTCATAGTGCAATATCACTTGATATCTTTTCATTAACTTTATTTTGAAGCTTTCTTTCAAACTATTCAAGTAATTGAACACATTTGAATCCATTTCAATGTCATTAACCTTCTCAACTAAGATGGTTAGCTACTCTATGATAGGCTTGGTTTCTTCAAGTGGTGGTAGGTCAAATGCATAAAGAAAAATTTCCTTCATATTTTGTAGAGCTTCCATCTACCTATGCTCCCTTCTAAGTAGTTCTTGTTCCTTGTTCCTTGCAAGATCATCCTATAGTATGGCCATATGTTCAATAATGCTGGTTTCAAGATTAAACTTTGGTATGTCAATCACTTTTTCCAAGTTCACATCCCCAAATGATGTAACTTCAGCTATCCTGGATGTGCTTGGACCTAGCCTAGATTACTATAAAGGTATAGCTTCTATACTCAGCATATGAAGAGCTTGACTTGGAGGAGTAGTAGTTTGTAGCACCGTCACTAGTTTTTGTATTGCAAGTTGCTCCCCAACTTTTATACTCAAATATAGCTATATAGTCCTATCATGTGCTTTCTCTACATTCTTAGTTTCACCTTGATCTTGTGTTGTCAGTGCAAGAGTAGGATCCTATCCTATTTTTGCTTGTGTTCCTTCATCCTCTTATATTTCATCTTTATGATCTCCAATTGTCTCACCCTTCTCATTTTATTTTTCCTTTTCATTGTCTAAGAATGGAGCATTTTGTACCAATGTACTAATAGTAGATGTTGTTGTCTCCTTCCTTTGATATACTAGAATAGGTAATATAGTTTGTACCATGGTAGAATTAGAAGGGATTGTAGATATATTTTTTGTTTGAATTTACTCCCCTACAGATGCCTTGTGTGCCTTCTCAATCTCATCAATACTTACCAGTATAAGATTTTCTCAAAGTTTGGCCTAGGTAGAGGATTCTACCAATATCTTCTTCAAGTCTTCCTCTATAAGGGGAGTGATGCTATGAGTGATAGTATCATAAACATTCTTAATCTTTTTAGTATCAATATCTCTATTCAACTCATGTTAAGGATTGGGTGGTTTTCTAGTACAACATCCTCGATTTTTTCTCCAATATGATGAATGCCCTTTATTTAGGTGCAATTTCCTAGTGTGCTTCTTTACTTTCTTTTCTATTATTTTTGTATCCAATTCTGGCATCACTTGTGCAAGTGTAGTCTCTTTGATTTTCCTTTCTATATTGAGACTATATTGCTACTTTTTCTCAACTCTTTCACATTGATCTTTTGGTAATGATTTGGCAATCTCAATTGAAGTTTTTTTGAATGTTTCCATATGACATATATTGACTCCTCTACATGATTCATCTCAATATTTCCAATTTTTTAAAACTCAATGTGTGAGAGACTAGATAAATTAGCATTATTCCTTATTTTCTCACATATACTATCTAAATCTGAGGAAGGATGGTGACACAAAGAGGGAAAAGAATAACTAGGATAAATGCACACCTAGGAATCCAAACCAACCTTGTAGAGTAAACACAATGGATAAAAGCACACAAAGAGAAAAACACCATTGAGAGAGAGAGAGAGAGAGAGAGAGAGAGAGAGAGAGAGAGAGAGAGAGAGAGAGAGAGAGAGAGAGAGAGAGAGAGAGAGAGAGAGAGAGAGACTTTTATTAATTCATCAGATGATAAACATACACACCTAGCTATAAGACCTTCTGGATTACAGCTAGATACAATATACATTCAAGATCTAAGTTCCAGCTTAAAATTTTCACTTTTCAATTCTACTCCCAATCAATCTACCCATAATCTCTCTCACTCTAAGCCTAAACACTCTATTCATAATTTCCAAAATGGCTTATAGAACATTCTAGAACATTACATAATAGAAAGGCCAACCCAACAACTGTATAAACACATCCCAAGAAAAGATCTTATCATAAATGTCATGATCAAAATAAATCTCACAAGCTAGCTCACAGCAAAAATGTAGAAAACACATCAAAATACTGATGCTCAGCATCAATAGGAAAACTTGGCACATGAAGGATCACTCAGTACATTAAGAATAGCTTAGCACACATTATGGAACTTGGCACATACTACAGAGGGAGGTGGGATAACACATGAAGCTGAGTGTTAACATGACATGGGAAAACCTTAGCTTGGTTTAAACAAAAAAATTACCAGCACTCAACAATTGTTACAACTTGGCAATGACTATAACTCAGCAACAACTGGTAAAAAGAACATAATTGAGCAAGATAAGACATCAACCTAGGATGTTCCTGCATCAGACAACCAGGATAGAAGGAAATGATTCTCCTAAATCATGCAAGTTTCACAACCCACTAGTACATTAGGGCCCCATTTTTGACCAAATTTTTTGACCAAAGGCCTATTTCGGTTGTTAAATTCATTTTTAAAAAAAAATGGGCCCGACATCGTCAAAATTTTGACCATGGTTGAGTTGATAGTCAAAATTTCAACCTTTTAAACATATGATGTGATCGTAAAAAAGGTCATGGCAGTGTTCATTTTGATTTTGAGTGCACGACTGCAACAAGTGGGAGTTTGGCATAGGGTCAACAAGAGAGGAGAGGTTTTTGGTTATACTTCTTTTGTTGGGGAAAGAGAGAAGCAGAAGCAAAGGTGGCAGAAGATAAAAGGAGGAGAATTTTGTTTTCATATTTGAAATTTGATTTAGGTATGTTCATGTGGGTTGCTCAATTTCTTAATATGCCTTGATGTTTCTTCTAGTGCTATGTTCTATGGTCTTGAGGTGTGCTGGAATTGCTGAAACAACTAATTAGTATTACAACTAAATCTATTTATTTCTTTCTTCTATTTTTTTAAAGTCTTGGTGGAATCATCTTTGAGTTAGGATGGATATCTCCATGCTTAGAATGATAGTCATGCCTTGATGTTGGGTGACATTTAGATCATAAACTTAGGTTTACAAGGACTTATGCTAGTTAACTTTATTGGATTGTATTTGTTGTATCGTTCTTTTGAATTCAATTGAATACAATATATTTGTTTAATGTTTGAGATCACGCAATTTCCTATAGTCAGGATGAGAGAGTTGTAATTTATCCATTTTCTTGTTTATAGCTCTCTCATTTTAAGGATGGATCATGGAGTGTGTTGTAAACTATTAGGCACATAAAATCTTTAGAAGAATGACACAATTATTAGTTATCATTATTTATGGACTATGGAAACCTAATATCTGTGATGGATTATAGTTTTCTAAAGATGTCATAAGTAATGAGTCTAGTTCATGCCTTGGGCAGATTTTGGTGAAAGAAATGCCTATATATTCTGGGCTCTTAGCTGAAGAGGTTCTCTAAAACTTCAACAAAAAAAAAGACTTTTAGACTTTCACCTAGCTTGCACTATTTCTATATGCTATATGCTCTATTAAATTTACCTAGAGCCTACACTTGGCTTGCTCAGTTGGAGTAAGTGACACAAAAAATTGGTTGTGTTAATGAGGTGGTAAAATGTCTTTGGAAGATTTGAACAGAAATTTTTACTCTTAGGGCCCTCAGTGAATATGTAACTTACCTTCTAAACTAGGTTAAATATACTCTAGACCTTCATTTAACTTGCTCTATTTTTGTATTCTATATCTCATGTTAAATTTACCCAGAGTCTGCGCCTCTCTTGGTCAGTTGGAGTAAAGTGCAAGGAGTCTTGAAAGTATTAATGAGTGTGCAAAATGTTTTTTCAAGATATCAATAGGGATTTGAACTACGAGAGCCCTGAATGAATATGAAACTTAGCTTTTGAGATCTCAACTATAAAGGCCAATAGATTTTACAAATAATGAGTTATTGTACTCTATTTCTTTCGAGATCTTCACTATAAATGCCTTTAGCATATAGTCATTTTCATGGGACTTTGCGCCCAAGTTTTATTGTTAGTTCTTTATTTATTCAAACTTGGTTGCTCTAAATTCACAAAGATTTGGATGCCATTGTCGTTGCAAGGGGGTAAAATGATTAGCTCTTATAAAAATTTCCCATGTTAACTAAATCTTTCTTGGTTTTTTTTATTTGTAATTTAGGAATTGTTCACTTTTTTTTTTGAGACTTCTTTTGGAAATGATTCAATTGGCTCTTCTTTTCTGATCATAGGGGTTTTTGGGTGTTCGATGGTACAGGTGTTATTGATTCTTGTCAAGTAATAGTTGAATTGGCTCAGGGTAAGTGTTTTGAACTAGTTCGTTTGGCCAAATCTTTGCAGTTCGATCATAATGGGCACCAACTTGAACAATGATTTGGTGTTCCTCATTTTGTAGTGTCTAAATGAGAATAGGCTCAGTGAAATGGCTTGCAAGTAAGTGTTATTTTTGGTAATTTTGGACATGGTATTGTTTTAGCATTGTAATTCAATTGAATAGCTCAAGTCTCTTTTTGTCTTCTTTTGATGTTTAAAATACTATGATTTTGCATTTGCTTAGGTTGGAACAAGAGTCTCGTTGCTACTTTAACATGGAATATTTTGAATCCCAAGTTCTAACTAGAGAATGGGATCAAGCTAACAATTACCTCTCTAGTTTTATAATAGTTAAAGAAAATGTCCACTCTACAAAAAAAATTCTATGAGATCAGGAAACAAAAATATTTACAAGTATTGGACATGTAAGCAGTATTCTCTATTGAAATTTGACTTGTATTAGTGGTTTTTGGATGTGTTGTAAAATGTATTTCCTACATGGACACTAGACACCTTATTTTAACAACCTCTAATGATTAAGAATTCATGTTTTTGGGCTTTGTGTTATCTTTGATCTTTCTATTTGTAAGAGGTGATTTTGAGTTTGTAGTTTAAATTTAACACTAATTGATGATTCTTTTCAATACCCATATCTTAGATACTAAGATTAAGTGATAGCTATGTATTCTAAAGATATTCATGGTTCATATTGGAGAATGTTTGTTGGTTTTTTTTTTTTCTTCTAGTCATTAAATATTTTGTGAATTTTGTAGACAGTTATTTCAAGATTATGGGTTTCTGGTTTTGACTACTCTAAAAAACCTTTCTTTGAGATCAAGAAATGTAAATATTTAGAAGCATTGGACATGTAAGAAACATTCTCTATTAGAGTTTGAGCATAGGTTCAATGTAAGGCTAATTGATGATTTTGTTCAATACTTCTATTTTTGTCATTGGGATAATGCTAGCTTCTTATTTCCAAACTCTTCATGGTTCATATTTGAGATGTTTACAGATTTTGTTTGTTCATTTAAAATTTTCTAGTCTTTTCATATTTTGTGATATTGTAGAAAATTATATGAAGGTTATGGGTTTTAGGTTGTAATTTCTTCAACTATATTTTTATTATACAGCACAGAGTTTTTTAGGTCAAATTTTCTCATTAGTTTAACACTTTTCTAGGAAAGAGTATGCAAGAGCTATCGAAATAATTAGAAAGGATCTCAAAGTATTTGAAGATTTTAATAGTGTCATTTACAAAGAGCTTATAGATTTAGTACCTCTAGTAAACATCAGGTAGTGCTTTGTTTTATAACTTTTACAAGCTATCCCACTTTCTATTTTTTGTGTTGGTTCTAATTTTAAAACATAATTTGGTTCAATGTAGGGAAAATGAGAAGCTTTCAAATTATGGGGATACAATATCTCAACGGCAACTAGTTTTTCTAGACCTGCAAATGTTTATAAAGGGCAACCCTCAAATTTGCAATAAGCTGAAATTTCCACACATCAACACTTCCAGGTTAAGGATCCTCATAAATCAAAGGTTAGACTTCTGTCCTTACATTTCCACTATTTCCAAACTCAGTTAAAGAAAAACTATTACTTTTTGATAGTTGTAAGAGTTGCATTGTAGAGCTGCCAGAAATATATTATACTCACTAAAAATAGTATCTTCAAATGAGAGATGTTTGATTGAATTAAGGAACTAGTTAGTAATAATTAAGAATTAATCTAACACCAATTACCTCATTCCAAAAATGAATCATGATAAAGCTCAAGTAATGTGATTAGAATTTTATTAAATGGAGCCAATTTCATGTTTGTTAATCACTTTTTAATTAGCAATCTGCAAAATGTTTGAAAACAATTCTACCTATTTGGCTAGTGCATTTTTTAATTCAAAAACCCATTAAGGGTTAGATTTTCTACTTCAAGAAGGGATTATTTCTAATTTAAAAAAAAAAACTCTTACAACTAGCTCATACGTTTTATATGCCTATTTTCCCAGTCTAAATTTCAGCATCAACATTGCAAACACCCTACTTCTATTCTTGATATCGAAACTTTATTTTTTGATCACATATGTGCACCTCCTGGTGGATCTTGAAGCCACAAAATTTTAAAATAATTCTATTGTTGGAGTGATTCACCATCGTATACCTTATTTCCCTATTCCTTTAAACATTGTAAGTTGTGTTACTGACCAATACTTGAAAAAAAGTTATACTCACCCCATATCTTAATTATTCAAGTTATAGGCATTTCTTGATATCATGCCCTCTATCAGTAACACACCTTTCCTTTGATTTATTAAAGTCATTTCCATAGGCAGTTGATCTCTCTAGTAGATTTAGGTTATCTCTTACAAGATGGATGGCAAATTTTGAGCCTTCCATACTACATCGTCTTGTACCTTCGAGCACAGACAATGCTTTCCCACCTCAGAATGGAGGTAAATATTTAATGGGTCTATAGAAACTTAATTTTTTAATCAATCAATTTATTATTAATTAATGAATGTTTATTATGGGATGTTGGTTTCTTAATTACTTCTCTTTCTTTGTATATAAATTTCAATAGGATCTCCCTCCTCTGGCAAGGAATAAGCAACAAAACAATGTATTTTTTTTATATGTTTTAGTGTGTGATGACTTCAACAATTTTGTAGAAGAAAATTAGAGCACTCACTACAAATATTACTAAATTTGATTATCAATTTGTGACTCCTATCATTGTGAGGCTTCTAAGGGCCAATAATATTATGAAGGTGAAGATTTTTGATGCAGATCCCCTAGTTTTGGAGGCTCTTGTGGGTTCTGGTATTTAGGTCATGGTGGGCATTCCAAATGACATGTTGAGGCTTATGAGCATCTCTTTGGTAGCTATAGACATGTGGGTTCATGATAATGTCACTAGATATGCCTTTAGAGGGGGCATTGATATTAGGTAAAGATTTAAAGATTTGCTTTCAATGGATGTTTCTGATTGATTGGTTTTCAAGAACTAGAATTTTTGGTCCTTTTTCAAATTTTCAAGAATTTTTCATCTTTATGTACCATGTTGTGATTAATGCTAAAAGCTAATGATATGGATCCCAGATTTTAAGACAGTGAGGGAAAAAATAGACCATTAGATGTTTAGTATAGATGTTGAACTTTGTATTCAAGTAAATAGGAATGTTGTTGCTCCTTGACCTAGGATCTTTCTTTTTTGGATTCAACACATTGAGAAAGTTACCTATTTTTATGACCCATGTCAAAACATGCCATGTTGATTTGTTTTGTCCTATTTCACCCCCTTCCATAAACTTATATTGGAGCTCATGAGGGTGTTTTGTAGATGAAAGGGAGTGAGTGGTGAAAATTATGCATTAGTCTGCCATTGAATTTGAAATATGGTAAGAAACTTTACAAATCTCTTAAGTTAGTCCCATTACAATAAAGAAAGAGGGTCATTTACAATTTGTTTATAAAGCCATCACTAATTAGTTTCAAGGTCTCATCTCTCCATTATTTTTAAACATATGGTATACTAAACAAGAGCATAAGTGCTAAAATACATATGTCAAAGATGGAGCCGAGGTTGTTTAAGTTTATAGCTTTGTTTACATCTTGATAGGTTTACAAGCTCACTTGATAGCTTATCCAAATTTTGTGAGTTTAAAGTTCAAGAATATTTTAGTTTTTGCATGCAAGTTGTATATTTTTCAGAATCGAGCATGCAAAGCTACAGCCATACCCCTCTCCGTTGGCAGCCGTAGATCTGAATGCAGTTTTCAAATGTCTCGTTCTTGCTCATACGGACTCCGATTTTGATGATTCTTGTTATGAACTTGGCTATTTTTTTGTGCTCTATCCACTAATGGAGTTAGTTTTTTATTTTCATGCATGAATTCTTCAAAAATTGCAGATTCTCAGCCGTGACTGTGCACAGTTCTCATTTTGGAAACTTTGAAGGATCATAACTTTCTCATACGACCTCGTATCGAGGCGATTCTTTTTTTGAAAGTGCATGATTTTTTGAGTAGATCGCAGTAGTGCTATTTTTTTCCTTGATTATTGTGCCCAAGTTTCACTTTTAGCATATGCTCTTCATGAGGGTTTGTAATGCATTGAAATCAAGACCACTAAACATCTCTTTCTAGTGGTAATTGTAAATGCACTAAAATAAAGTGCCAAATCATATTTCTTTGGAGGGGGTTCTTTGATTGAGTAAAAAAGGGGGGGGCATTGTCATGGCTGGATTCTCTTCCTTTTAGCATTTCTTTGCATTCCTTCATCATGGATCAAACAAATATGCCCATCCTAACTCCATACAATTACTTTGAGTGGAAATCACGCATGATAATTCACTTAAGGAAAGCTGGATTAAATAGGATAACTATGGGACTTGAAACTGAACCTGCTAAAGATGAAGACAAGCCTAAGTGGTTTAACAAATGTGATGAGGCATATGGAACATTGTGTTTGTCTGTTTCTCCCGACTTGCTATTTCACATTGAGTCTTTGGATACACCAAATGAAGTATGGACAAAGCTAGAAACATTATTTGGCACACAAGATTCAATGAGGGGTCATATGTTGGAAAATGAATTAATTAGTTTGAGTCCAGGAAATTTCAACACAATCCAAGATTTCTTCACCAAATTGAAATCACTAAGGCTGCAGTTAAAACAATGTGGAATTGAAAAGAAAGATGAACAACTGATTCTCAGTATTCTCTCTAAGCTAAGTTCAGAATATTCTGTGTTTGTCTCTACCTTCTATGCTACTAAGGGTGCACTTGGTACTCAATTCACCATGCCATCTCTAGATGATTTTGCTGTCAATCTTACTCGAGAACAGGAAAAGCTAATCCAGATGGGCACTCTTAAGTCCTCTAAGTCACATGCCTTAGCAACCAACCAAGGCACAAAAGAACAAAAAGGACAAAGTAGTAACAACAATAGTAAGGATGAGAAACAAAATAATAGTGAGGAAAAGAAGGATCAGATACCAATTGCTTCAAAAGAAACTATTGATACCTCATCCTCCAAGGGCGATAAGCCTAAGAAAGAAAAGGTTAAATGTGCCTATTGTAAAAGACCCGGTCATGATGAACATAAATGTTTGAAGAAACAAATTGATCACTTGACATACATTCTTGAGAAGAATAATATTAGTGTTCCTGAGTCTATCAAACAAAGTTCTAATGAAGAGTCTAACAAGGCAAAAGAAAACAACAAGGGGAAAGGAAAGGGCAAAGCTCTTGTTGTAGTTGCTTCCTCACCTTCCACTTGGGTTCTTGATTCGGGTGCTTCACACCACATGGCTTCATCTAAGGAAGAACTTGCATCCTTAGAGCCATGTACTATGCCTTCTATTTTGATGGGTGATGACACTCCTATTGAAGTGTGTGGGAGAGGGTCTGTTGATGTGGGGGATGGCACATTCCATGATGTTCTTTGTGTACCCTCATTATCAACTAATCTCCTATCAATATACCAAATCACTCACACAGGTTTAGGCAAGCGGGTTGAGTTCACTCCTGATTCAGTGGAGATACGTGAGTTGCATAGTGATTCTGTAGTTGCAGTTGGGAGAGCAGATCATCAGTCACGGCTCTATCTATTTTCTCACTTTGTTCCTGATCCTCCTTCATCTGTTTTGCTCACTCACTCTAATGATGTGAGTAAATTATGGCATGAGCGGTTTGGCCATCTTAACTTCCGCTATTTGCATCAGCTCAACCAGCAGAGCATGGTCACAGGGTTGCCTTCGGTTCAATTCTCAGGAGGTGTTTGCCAAGGTTGCATTCTTGGTAAGCATCCTAAGGAAAAGTTTGACAAAAGTAAGGCATGGAGAGCTTCACAGATACTAGAGTTAGTTCACAGTGATTTGGCTGGTCCATTTCAACATCCTTCTTTCAGCAGGGCCCGATATGTCCTCACATTCATTGATGACCTTTCTCAATATACATGGGTGTACTTTCTCAAACAGAAGTCAGAGGTATTTGACCATTTTCAAGACTTCAAAAATTTTGTAGAAAAGCAATCTGGGAAAGCCATCAAGATTTTGCGCACAGACAATGGTGGTGAGTATGTCAACCATCGGTTTGAAAGATTTTGCACTTCAGAGGGGATTGATTTACAGCATTCAGTTCCATTCAATCCTCAGCAAAATGGTGTTGCAGAATGGAAGAATAGATCCTTGAAGGAAATGGCAAACTGTATGATTCACTCTAGATCTCTTGCACCACAGTATTGGGCAGAAGCCATTAATTGTGCTTGTTATATCTAGAACCATGTTCCTCACCGAGCCTTGAAGGGAGTTACTCCTTTTGAAGTTTGGAGCGGTCGAAAACCATCAGTTAAGCACTTTCGAGTTTTTGGCTCCCCTGCATGGGCCCACATTCCTACAGAGAAACATAAGGCCTTGGATCCGCAAAGCAGACCTTGCATATTTGTAGGTTATCCTGATGGTGTGAAGGGTTATCGGTTGCTCCACCCTACTACACATGAGTTATTCATTGAGAGGAGTGTTCAGTTTAAGGAGGGATCTTCAAGCTCACTTTCTATCACTTCTCCAACTTCTACCTTGACATTAGAGTCACTTGGAATACATGACAGATCTTCTGATGAGTCAGATTCACCTGAACAGTCTTCTACCTCTACTTCTGATGCAGAAAGTGATTCAGAGAACTCACCTCCTTCCTCTCCTAGTCATCATTCAGAGGTTAATGATTCCCCTCCAGATTCTCCATCTTCTTGCCCACTTTGGGCTAGACAGACCTTGCAGTCTGCAGGTGATTGGGTTGGGGATCCATCAGACACCAGGCGAACTCGTTCACAATTCCAGGATGCTCCACATGTCTTCATTGCTACTGCCTCAGATCCACAGTCCTTTCATGAGGCTTCTGGTATTTTTGAGTGGGATACAGCTATGCAGGAAGAGTATAGTTCCTTGATGAGGAACCACACTTGGGATCTTGTCCCTCTTCCTAAAGGAAGAAAACTTGTTCGATGTAAGTGGATCTATCGGACAAAATTTGCAGCAGATGGGTCAGTTGACAAACACAAGGCTCGCTTGGTTGCCAAAGGATTCTCCCAGGTTCCTGGGATTGACTACTCTGAGACTTTTGCGCCAGTTGCCCGAATGAATTCCATTCGAATTGTTCTTGCCATTGCTGCAGCTAATCGTTGGGAAGTACATCAGATGGATGTGAAGAGTGCTTTTCTTCATGGTGACCTTCATGAGGAGATCTACATGAAGCAGCCACAGGGCTTCCTTCAGGATTCTTCACTTGTGTGTCGTCTTTGAAAGTCTCTCTATGGCCTCAAACAGGCTCCTCGGGCCTGGTATGCCAAGATGGACTCCTTCCTTCTATCACTTGGGTTCACTCGGTGCCATTCTGATCCTAATGTGTACATTTTGCAACAGGGTGATTCACTTCTATTTTTGGTTTTGTATGTTGATGACTTGCTGATCACAGGAAGTTCTTCACCCACCATTAAGGCTGTCAAAGTGGCCCTTCAAGACAGTTTTTTGATGACTGACTTGGGCTTGTTGCATTACTTTCTCGGGATTGAGATCCTTCAGTCTCCTTCTGGGATCACCATCACACAATCCAAGTATGCTCTAGATTTACTCTCGAGGTTTCATATGGCTGACTGTAAGCCTGTTCTGACTCCCTTCCTTTCTGGAGTCAAACTTGAGGCTCAATGTTCTTCTCCACTTGTTGATGGCACTTTGTACCGCCAACTTGTTGGGAGTCTCATTTATCTGACTCATACGAGACCTGACATCTCCTATGCTGTAGGCATGGTCTCTCGATTCATGCAGGAGCCCCATGAGTTACACTGGAAAGCAGCCAAGCGGATCCTTCACTACATTCAGGGTTCTCATAGTTGTGGGATTCACTATGCAGTAGGTATTGAGCTTGATTTGGTGGGCTACACAGATTCAGATTGGGCAGGTGATTCTGAGGATCGCAAGTCTACTTCAGGGTATAGCTTCTCACTTGGGTTAGGTCCTGTTTGTTGGTCGAGTAAAAAGCAGTCTGCTATTGCTTTGTCTTCTACTGAGGCTGAGTATCGGGGGGCTGTAAATGCCGCCACTGAGGCCATTTGGATTCAACATCTTCTCACTGAGTTTGGTATCCAGATCAGACGGCCATCAGTCATATTTTGTGACAACCAGAGTGCCATTCAGATCTCACGAAATCCAGTTCATCATCAACGGACCAAACACATTGAGGTCCACATGCACTACATCAGGGAGCTCATCCATGGTCATGTCATTGACCTTCGCTATTGTCCGACTTCCAAGCAAGTTGCTGATATCTTCACCAAACCCTTCACTGAGAGCAAGTTCCTTCATTTGCGAGCTTTACTGGGGGTGCAGGATGCTTCATCTTTTGGGGGGGCCTCTTCCTCTCACTCGGAGTCCTGAATTTTTTGTGGGGGGGTTTCTTTTCTCTCTCTCTTTTGAGAAATCTTATGTACATGGGTACCTCATCAGGCTTGACTTGCCGGGACCCATTTCTACATCCACCTAAGCTTCGCTTATGGGGGGGTGTTAGTGTAGTTTTTTATTTTTCCTTTTTTTCCTAGGTTTTTCCTACACTTTTTAATAATCTCGCTTAGGTTAATAAAGCATGTCTTATTAGGTGAATGGTTGTGAGGTGTCACCTTCCTACATGTGAGCATCCATTAGCTATATTGGGAAGATACTTTGCTATCTTTAGCCCGATAGATGGTTGCTCCTCATTGGTTGGTGTTGACACCTCCTCCCTCTTCCTAGCCTATATAAGCATGCTACCTGGCTTGTATTTGCATCTCTTATTTTTGCATCCTCTTAATGCTATTTTGCTTCAAGCATTTGCATTACTCTCTTGGAAACTGACTCTATGATGCTATTTTGATTTTGTATCATTTGCATTCATAGTTTAGATATTTACTCTTTGCACTAGTTTTCTGGGTTATTAATCTTTTCAGATTCTAACAATGGGAGAGTGAAAAGCTTTCTTGTGTTTTACACATTCTAAATCATGCTAGAAATTTGATTTCTATCTCAAAGCTTAATTATTTAAAGTTGCAAACAATAGTTGATAAGTTTGGTTGTAGGATAGTAGGAGAGAATTCAAAATTTGCTAAAGGATCCCATATAGAGATTTTGTATAGGTCGAATGTTGTCATTAATTGCAGCTTTGCCAATGTAGTTGATTTCAAAAATACATTTGTATTGTATTTTTGCCACATTGGAGAAAAATGGTTTTGGATGGGTGGGCTTTACAATCCTACTTTTAAATTCCTAGCAGTATTGCAGACATCTAGACAATGTGTAATCCAAGACACATTGAATAATTTTGATCTATTCATTAAATACCTACTTGCATAAGTAAACATAGTTCTTGGCTATGAGTAGGTGCACTTTGAATTCTTGTTTCTAAATGCTTATTAGAACTATAGGTTTTCATGCAACACAATGTCTGATGTGCATTGAATAATTTGGACCTCTATTGAATATTATTCCTACAAAAGAATTCAATTCCTGTCAAAAGAGGACTTCACAAATTTTCATCTGAATATTCACCTAGCAATAATGTGTAGTTTAAGATGTGATTTATTATAATCTTTCTAATGAATATTTTCCCTTTTAAGTAAATTCAATTACTTGTTATGTGTGAGTTTCCTTTCTAGAAGAGAATGGTGTGAGATATATCATATAATCTATTTTTGGTTTAGTTCTTAATAACTAGAAAAATGTATTAAGGCTTTTGTCCTCCTGTCTTGTGTTGAATCTTTTATGGGAATTTTTAGCAGTCCACAACATCTACAACCTGCACTAAGAACTCCATTCATCACCATAGCACTTAGTTTGCAATATGAACAAAGTAGGTTGTTTCACCTCAAACTCACTGAAAAATAGTTTCAAAATCCAAGTTGTGCTTCTCCTAGGGGATAGGCTCGGCTGTAGATTTTTAATAAATAGGTTGAGATAAAAAGAAATTCTCATGGTAAAGAAAATTTTAAATATGCATGGCATGGGGAATTTGATACAAGTATATCATCAATTATACTACACGGCTTTAGCAATAACAAATTAATGAATGGTGGTCTGGCATATGGTGTTGGTGTTTATCTTGCTCTTGAAGATTGCTTCTACTTGAGGTATGAAAGATTATGTTCAAATATGATCTCTTCGGTGGGGATTTCTTTTAAATGTTTGAATTCCAAAATATTCTTTCCTTTAATATGCATATTCTTTATTTAAGAAGGAATGTTTGACTGACTAGTACTGCTTATTCTTACAGTGTTCCATGCTTAGAATTGGACATTAATGGGGAATAGTATGTTGTGTTGTGGTGAGTTATTCTGGGGAATGTTGAGGAAGTTTGATGCAGAGCCTTCCAATATCCCCTTAAGGAACCCTATTCAACTCAAGGACTCAACAACATCTTGGAATCCACTCAAGGAATTAGAGTTCAAATCAATGATTAACTAGAAGTCTTTGACTTTAGGAAACCAAAAAAAAACTCCTCTTGAAAAGGTTCACTCCCCTGAATCATTTCAACCAACCTATCAACTCACCTTGCCTTTGTTTCAACTTCCCTCTCCTTGGGAACACTCCTAATACACCCCTCATGCAACCAACTCTTGATATCTATAATCAAGGATTCCCTTGATCCTTACAATGCTTAAATACCCTTCAAATATCATAACTAAGAAGTTTCAACCTTCTCCAATCCTCAGTTTTATCTCAAATCTCAAAACTGCCTTCAATAGGACTATCTTACTAGCCCTGCTCAGTGAGTAATTTGCACTTTACTCTCAAACTTCCGAAACAACCTAGTAACCTATTTACCTTTTCAAGTACTCTTTATTGATTTATTCAAACCCTATGAATCTCATCCTTTCAACCTATGATTGATGAACCTTTCTATGATTATTCCAGCACTTGATCTCCTTTACATCAAGATTACACCTCTACAGCTGGTTTTACCAGAAGCATACTTTGGGTATCTCCATAGATTATTCTCATATTATAGTGACATAGCTCTTTATTTTTTAAGTCCTCAAAGAAGTACCCTTTTATATTTCTATAGGATGGAAAACACCTTTGAAAGAAATGCTTTCTAGGGAAAGAAACACTTCGAAGCATTTTCCCTTGTTTCGATCAGATAATTTGAGATGAGATTTCAAACATGGATTCACCATTATGGGATCAAATAATTTTTTTTCACTATTATGCCTAGTCTTGTTCATGCATAATTTTTTTTGAATTGAACACAATCCATGCTAGTGTATGAAACATAATAGAATTCTTTCATTTCCATCAGTGAGCTACTGAAAACCCACAGGCTTGTTTCTCTTCTCAAAAATGGATTTTACCTCAGAACTTTTACTTAAGAGCTTCTTAGTTTGTCTTGCACTTTCCTATAACTTTCCATAAGAATTTAAGAAAGTGTACATCTTTAAATACTATCGTTACTTTGGTCTTCGAGTACATGCTTGAATTTCACCAAGTTAGATAGCTATCCAGATTACTCAAAATTTGAAGGAAATGAGAATGCAAGAATAAGCAAGAAGATATCGAATCAAGGAAGGCTCACTTCTTACTAGGAAGATGCTTAAAATATATCCTAACCAAAGCTAAATCACCTAAGCCCCAAATGCATTGAAATGAAAAGAATCATACATGGAGGACTAAAGAAAGGTAAAGCAAGAGAGACTCAGAATAGATGGAACGTGGGAGACTAGGGAGGTCGATGAGAAGTGACTCACCTAGAGGTTACCTCGACAAGTATTATGAACAAAAATGCAATGAATTACCAACAACTACAAACCCAAAGGGGAAAGACTAAAAGTTGGCAACATATATATAAATATTTAAATGATATATAATATTAAGATATATTATATATTAATAGAATTAAGTAGTATCATTTAATTTAAGTTTTTTCAATGTTTCTAATTTAGAATTTGAATCTTATTTTAAAACTATAATTAAAATTACCATACACTAAGTAAAATCTAGATTTTAAAAATTAAGCTATCATCATGAGCTCACTACTATATATAAATATGTTTCATACATTTTAAAATAGCTTAAGATAAGTTTATCATAAGAAAAGAAGAACTTTGTATGGATAGACACTTTATCTATATAAAAACCAATATTTTTAGAAAAAACTTCCTTAATTATCTCAAGTTCTATTTTATAGAAGTAGAGATCATCAACATACTATTTTTAAACTAATCTTAGTAAAACTATAATTTATTCAATATTGACTAAAATGGTCTTAATAACTATAATTAGTTACATAACTGAAGGAAAGTACTTGGCCACTATGTGGCCCTTGTTTTGGCTACTTTTAATATGAAAAATATTTATGTTAGATTATTATATGTAAAGAAATGACCATCCTAAATTGATTTCTTTCAATTTAATAATATAAATTTATTTATCTTTATAACTAGGAGATAATTTCCACAACGAGTCAAAATGTTATATTGCTGTCAATATTTAACTCTGTAGTTTTTAAGTCAAACTCATTGACCCAAATTTCATGAGTAGTGTTTGAGCATGAATCCATCTCTCATGATAATAAAAAGAACACTATCACTCATTGGATCTAGGTTATGTTGACAGAGGTGAAGCACCAGGACTTCTCAAGAGGTCACCCATCCCAGTACAACCCATCTCGAGCACACTTAACTATAAGGCACACCAATTGATAAGGCTCATCAATCGATAAAGCACATAAGGCACAACACTTGGTGAAGGTTTTGCAAATGGGGTTGAAAGAAGAGAGAGTTTAACCATGGAGGGAATTCCATATTTAAGTGCAGTCAAGATGGATTAGTACATGGATGGGTGATCTCATTGGAAGTCCCAGGGTGATCCTACAATTATGCGTGTTACTTTTTGACCAATTTTGATATTGAAATCAATATTTTTGAAATAAATCAATATTTTTGAAAAAAACCTCATATTTGAGTGATTATATCTCTAAAACTATGAATAATTTAAGATTGATGTAAACTAGTGATTTATAGTACTTTTTTCTTACTTTGTAACTATATTTTTAATTTTACAAACAAAAAAAAAAATTAGTCAAATTTTTTCTTCTCCCCTGAAAAGTGGTAGATATGAAAAATCAATATTTTTAAAGAGTGATAGTCATTTTGACAAACATAACATTTTTTCTAGAAATGATAATGAGGTAATTCTTTTAGTGTTCAATTTATAACATCAATATCTAGGGGATGCATTTGGTTTAATTCATTTTGGTTAAATATTATATAGTTTATGAAGTTTGACATCAATCATAATTCAGACATGCATTCAGTTTGACACAGATAACTTGAAATCAATTTATCATAAATAAATTTTTTTTTTTTTAATACAAAGCTATCTCAATAACCCATTTCCTAGATTTTTTCAAAAAAAAAAAAAAACCTAACTTACAAATTTTCCTGAAGTGTCAAAGTAAGTTGATGTTCAACCATTAATGAACCTATAATGAGTTAAACTCATATTTGAAAGTCTTAATGAATATAATATGTATTACACTTGTAGTCATTAGAAATCTTGCTCCAAGCAACATAGATTGGTTTATTTTATTTTATAGTAGAGGATCATTCAATCTCAATTTTGGCGGTCAAAACCACCAAGTTTAGTTATTTTTAGAGAAAATAACCCCAAAATATTATAAATTAATGTGTTCATGCATATACTATGTTTGCACAAACATATTTAGCGTGTTTGTGCAAACAATTGTTCATGCAAATGCACAAGACAAAACATTATGGGAGTCAAAAATTTAATTTGATAGGTTCACACGAACATATAAAAAAGCTTATGTTCATGCAAACATGGCAATAAACAAATGTTGATGTCACTTAGGCAGTGAGGACAAAAGTTTGAATGTGAAGCTGAATTTTATAAATTTACTACAAAATTTTTATAAAGTTACTACGAATTTTTAAGGAAATGATAATTTTTTTATTTTTATGATTTTTTGATGGAAAATAAGAAAGGAAGAAAAAAAAATGCAAGGAATAGATCTCATGAATTAGAACAAAGAAATCTTCAAGAAACTTTGGCATGTTATCATCAAATTAAACAAGGTTTGTAATTATATATGTATATATATAATTCATTTATTTTCATGGTCTTGAATTTAATTATGTATCAATATTATTTTTTATCTAAGTTGATTCATTTATAAAATTGTTTCAGACAATCAACAAGTTGAAGGTGAAGAAAATGTTGAGGGAGGCTCAATAGAAGTAGAAGAAGTGCATATGGGAGAAGGTTCGTGATTTCTCCCTATGGAATCTCAAATAATGAATGTTGAAGAAAGTTCAAGATCACTCCCTTGAGAGGTTCAAATAAAAAAAGTTAGAGAAGGGTCAAAATCTTTTCATATAGAATCTCAAACAATGAACGTTGGAGAAGGCTCAAGATCTCTCCCTGTAGAAATTCTAGTAACAGAAGTCAAAGAAGGGTGAGGATCAGGTGCAGGAAATGGTATGGAAGAAATCTTAAATATTTTCCAATCTATAAAGAATGGAATTTCTCATAAAAATTTAGATCATTTACTTAAAATGAATGTGGATAAATTGAGAACACTTGCAGTTACTCTTCAACCCTTAAGTTTGTCTCAGAAAAGGTCAATGAATAAGAAGATAAGAGAAATAATAACTAAATTTGATAACATTGAAACACTTGAACAAGCTTAGTTGCTTTCACTTTTTCTTACACAAAGGGAATTGCAAGAGGCATTAAAAATTTTAGGTGTAGACACAACATCAAAGAAGAGAAAATTTTCTAACATGCAAACTAATGTGATTGAAAATGTTAAATAGGGTTTGAGAAACATAGGAAAGTAGTCTCAAACTAAAGATAAGTCCATGGCAAGAAAAGTGATGTTGATGTCTATTGTAAATAAGAATATGACCCAAAATAGACAAATATCTTCAGTTTTGTCTGATATGGGTTTTAGTAGGAAAACAATGACTGAATATGTTAAAAGAAGATTAATTTTGGATGACATTATAATGGAAGGCAATTGGAAAATTATATGTATATCACCTCATTCTAATAGGATTGATGAGGGATTCAATAATTTAGTCATATCATTTTTGATTGATATCAATCTTCATTCATCAAATAATAGAGATGTTATCAAGCATAGGATTGTATATGGGAAATATGAACATCATATAAAACATTGGTTGGACACAACACAACATGAGTTATATGTGTCATTTTGCAGTGAACATCCTAATGTAAAAATTCGGCAAACATTGTTTGATTAATTGAAGCCATACTTTTTGAGGTCAAACAAAGTGTCTGAACCATGTTTTTTTCATCATCATATTGAGTTTGATCTCCACTATCAAGTATTTCAAAATTTTGCAGAAGACACATATGGTTTTCATGCTACTCCTCTTAGTAGGAGAAGTGAGTTTATATCATCCATTCTATGTGACAAAATAGATGATCCAGCTAATCAAATAAATTGCATCAAAGGATTATGTGAACATGTGGTGAATTGGCTCTATTTTGTTTAGAAATTTAAAATATTGATGTAATTAAAAAATTGAATTGTAAAAGTTACAAGTATGTGAAGAATGAAACAAAGTTGGAGAAAGAGACAAAAAGGTTAGAATATGTTGAAGAGGAGTTACCTATTGTAACATTTATGGACAGATTTAAGAATTCAATTCAATCTTATATTTGTCACACATTTTTTACAAAGTGGCAAGCACAATAGTTTCAAAATTTGAGAGATAATTTCCTGCTTGGACTTATTGTATTAGTCATTGATTTTGCAGAGAACTATTCATTTGTTCATCAAAAAGCAATTCATTTAGATTATTTCTTTTCTAAGTAGGTCACTATTATGGTACATGTTTGTTATAGACATGCATAGTTAGATTTGGATGGTGTTCAGAGTACACTTGAAGCATGAGTGATTAAAAAAGAATATCACTCTTATATAAGTGATTATAAAGAACAAGACATTCACTATGTAGAACATTGCTTTGATGTGTTCTTTTCTTATTTGAAAGAAAGAGATATAAATATTGATAAACATTATGTTTGGTCTGATGTATGTACCACACAGTTCAAATCATCTAGACCATTTTATGCATTATGTAGATATCATCGTAATGAGAATATAAAACACATATAGAATTTTTTCGAGAGTGGGCATGGAAAAGGTGAACATGATGGTGTTGGAGCTTGCATCGAATGTGCTTTGTGAAAGTATCAAATGAATTATCAGGGAGTTCATATAAATGATGCACATGATGTTGTTGAATGGTGTAAGACACATTTTTCATTAGACAAGGTTAGGACATCATCAAGAACAAGTTGATAGGTACCATATAGAGTCTTTTGGGAGATAATAGGTATGTATGTGTACATTTATTTAAATTTTATTCAATTAAGTTTTAAAATTTTATTTTTTTATCTTGATTGGTTGAATTCTAAATTTAATTTTTCCATATTTTCAATGTAATGAACTTTCAGGTGTTAATAGAAAAAACATGCATGGTTGCAAGGTGATATAAAAGACACATTTCTTACATTCGGTCATGAGTACAGATAATTTCATAATTGGACATTGAAGACAAGAGAATACTCATGTTTTTGTGATAGTTGCATTGATGAATATTATCAAGAATGCATCAATCAAATGCATGGATGTACAGGTGCATGGATTTCAGTACCACTTGATGTTATCGATACATTTGATAAAGATGTTGAAAATTTTGATGATATTCCATTATTTTTTGATGATTATAATTATATCTCTTGATTGGTAAAAGTGGGTAAGTATCATAAAAATTAATATCAATTTGCCAATTAATCTCGACTTGTTATTTAATTATCAACGAACTGCTTATATATTCTACATGTATGTATACTTTTTCTATAGGAGATGTCTTTGTAGTGATTGTTGAGCATAGAAATCATGAAGGTGTTAGTTATTATTTATTTTGATGTACTACAAAGAGGATAAATTTATATGATCCTAAAGAAAGTGATGAAATTTTGTGCCCCATAGGTATTATACATACATGTGCACATACAACTTTATATCTATCAAATTTTAAAATATTTAAATTTGTGGTGTACGTTTTTTTGTGATACAGGGAACATATTTCAAGAAAGACAAAATAGTCCAACACATAATACACTTTGTTGATTATCAACCTGACACCAAGGTTTTACAATACAACCACCTACTTGTTGCTGCTAGCTTTGTCTGCATCTAATCAAATTTAAGCATGTTCGTCACAAGTGAAGACTAGACAGTGAACATCATTAGAAGATATTACATCTTAGAAGTGTACATCATGGTTGAATTGACCTTTGAGATGGTAGATAATTTAATTTTAATCAAATTTTAAGACCTTTAGGTGTAGACAATGAGAAGGGATGAATGTTATATTAATTTAATAATATTATCTTAAGTATATATTACTTCTTCTTAAGATTTATTTTATAATAATTTAAATTAATTTAAAGTTGTTTGCCTTGATATATCAAATTTTAGGACCTTTAAATGTAGACAATTAGAAGGGGTGAATGTTATATTAATTTAATAATATTATCTTAACTAGATATTAGTTCTTCTTAAGATTTATTTTATAAAAAATTTGAATAATTTAAAGTTGTTTTCCTTGATATATCAAATTTTGGGACCTTTAAATGTATACATTTTAATAATATTAATTACCATGGATGAAGATTGTTAAGAATATTATGTTTTGTAAAAGTTTTTTAAAATAGTGTATTGGCTTACCTACTAGCATATTTTTATCCACATAAAACAAATGTGTATCTTTAGTCCTACTAATTCATTTAAAAATTAGATAGGATGAATGATATATTAATATAGTAAAATTATCTTAAATAGATATTAGTTCTTCATATGATTTATTTTATAATAATTTGAATTAATTTAAAGTTTCTTACCTTGATATATAATGAGATGAAATTACCATAATAATGAGATTATGTTATCATTAGTTGATTAAACATAATCTTTAGACTTTAGTATGGTATCTTATTAGTTCCTACCATGCAATATATTAATTAGAATTAAAAACACATAATGAGATGAAATTGTCATTCTAGGACTCATTGGTATGGAACTAATGAATAGTTAGAATTTATAAATGTGTTATTTTAATAATATTACTTACCAAATTAAACTAAAGATTATGTTATCATTAGTTTATTAAAAATCTATATATTAATGTTAGTTTATTGTAGGATCATACTCTTAGTTATCATTAGTTTACTAAAAAATTATTTATTAATGTTAGTTTATTTTAGGATCATAATCTTAGTTTAATATTTTATTAATGTGTTTTTAAATGCATATATTTTATTATTTTTCAAAATTATAAATTAGGTTCATAGACCAATTTGGAACTTCTTCATATTTAACTATTGAAGTAGGTAAAGAGAAGTTAATTTGATTATTTTATAATGATCACAAATAAATCTAAAGTTTAAAATATATAATTTAATTCATTAAGAATATTATACTAAAATAGAAAAATATACATATACATATGTCTGAATAATAAACATCTACATGTAATGTCTCTACTAAAATGCATGTATGCAAACTGTAAGTCTTGAATAAACATGTATGTAGTAAAATATAAATAGTCAAATAAATGGTAAAATGTACATCTCATCAAGGTACTAAAATACACATGTATTTAAGTCTCCAGAATATACAATGTCTCCAATATATAAATGAATCAAAATATATATAAATCTACTACTACTAGAGGGACCCCTCAAGACACATACAAACAGAATGACCCTCTAATTAAGTCTCTTGTACATCTTATGTTTAAGGTGTAACAATTGAGCCCTGCAAATATATATACATTAGAACTATCTAAACATGTGTGTGTGTGTGTGTGTGTACATGAATACGAGTGCATATAGTTTGAAACATAAATAACTTTACAAACTATTTAAAACTTTTACCTAAGCACTATCGGGTGTCTTAGTAGAATCATCTCTTTAACATACATGCCTTGACCCAACACTATATGTAATCATGTGCTTGATGACCTGTGCCTGCATAGTTTATTATAACTTTAAAATATCTATCTGAACTATTTTTAAATTTCATATATTTAAATTTAAAGTATTATATATATGTACCTAGGTCTCAAGCGGTGGATGATGATCATCAAACTCCATCGTATCATCTATCGATCCACATCTAGTATCAACATCCTATCCTAATACACTAGCATCATCTCCTAAAACTCCAACACCTGCTTAACCACCCTCAATGCCACAATATCCTAAAGCACCCTCATCACTAGGATCTCCAACTACTAGTAATGATTTGTGAAGTGGCATGTGTAACTAGCTAGGTAATGCTATAGAATCAGTGCTGGGTCATAGTAGCATGTCCATGTATGATGAAAATCCCATGCTCAAACTAGTATCAATCTCAAATAGCAGTTGTAACTACTCACCAAAATCATCAAGGCCCTTAGCTATGATTCTGACATCTCTAGCTCATATGCTTTAACCACCTATAGAGTGGCATGAACCTGGTGTAGAATATTGTGAGCTATGTTGTGTGGTGACTATCACTAGTGTGGTTTATGTCTATTGAACTATGGGGCTCTAATGTTTTCTAATGGTGTCCATCACTAAGTGAACTAGTATCCGCTGTGTATCAAAAATATAACTAACACCCTATAATAGATCCTCCAAAAAATAGAGTGCTAGACCCATATGTGTGCATTTTTTAGAAAGAGCATGATCATTACCTAGTACTGGTAGTCCAGCAACTCTCTATGCCTCATTAGGGGAGGTGCCTAGAGTACTACTCGATGCCTCTGAAGATTGTCAACCTAGATGACTCCATCGAGTGTGAGTATAGTGATCAAGAGAATCAAATGTGACACTAGCATCTACAAATGCAATGTGTCCAATAATATCAATTACTCCCTTGTGGGAAGCAATGACAACTCTTTCTACAATAGGAGCTAGTGTTGGAGTCACTAGAGGATGTCTCTGTCCAATGAACTATCTAACATTTGGAGGTGGTCGCGTTGTGCACTACGATATTGGTCATGATCTTCAATCTAACCATACCCCTATCCACAATAATCTAGAATATCTAAGTAGTTGGCATTGAGCCCCATGTGCAACTCAACATACAATTGTTGTGCAAAATAAAGAAATCTCTAATTGTTATTAGGATAATGACCATGTGTGGCTAAGAAACAAGGCTAGATCATGCTAGTGACAATAGGATCACTAAAATGTTTCACTCGATAGCTTCTCACTCTACCTTATGTACCCTCATAAGATGGAAACAAATCTCGTTTGATGGCATCTTTGGGGGACACCCTCTTGACATCACCAAAAGATGCATCTCCTAAAATTTTAGCTCTAAGCTCCCTAGATATGGAAGTTAATACATCAGGGGTAAATGAAGGATGAGCTCTAAATCTAGCAGTGAGATCCTATAAACTCCTACATATGGTCGTACATATGTCTCTATATAACCCATCATCGTAGGAAAATATAGACTAATCTAATCTAATAACCTCTTCCTCTACAAATAAAAATAATGCATCAATATCAATGGATGGAGGTGCCATAGTAGGAGCTACAACAAGAACTCCAACATGAGCCACACTAGGACCTCTAACAAGAGCCACACTAGGAGCCACACCAAGAGCTACACCAGGAGCCACACCAAGAGCTATAGCATCAGCCATAGGATGAGCCCCATGATGATCCTGAACATGAGCCACAACATGAGCCCCACCACAAGCTACAGCATGAGCCCCACCATGAGTTCCACCATTAGAAACACTACAAACTACACCATGAACCCCAACAAGAGCCACAATAGGAGGAGTCACAATAGGAGCCTCATCACTCTTAGGATGATGAGCAAGCTGATCATGTCAAGTCATATCTACAATGTTGGAGCTAATATAAATTCTAAATACACACACACACACACACACACACACACACACATGTAGTTTAGTACACAAATTTTTATTTAAAAGATATGTAATCTAACATTATCTAATCTACACATCAATATATATCATACATGAGAGTTAGAGTTAGGGTTTTAGTTTTCAATTAGGATTAGATAACGGTTTGAGTTTTTAGTTACAATTAGATTAGGGTTTTGTTAGGGTTTAATTTCTAGGGTTATGGTTAGATTAAGGTTTGAGTTAGATTAGGGTTTGAGTTAGATTAGAGTTTGATTAGGATTTGAGTTAGACTATGATTTGAGATTTCAGTTAGGATTAGGGTTTGAGCTACATTAGGGTTTGAGTTAGATTAGGTTTTGATTTAGATGAGGGTTTGAGTTATATTAAGGTTTAGTTACCTAGGTTAGGGTTTGATTTAGATTAGGTTTTGAGTTAGATTAGGGTTTGGTTAGGGTTAGATTAGGGTTTGATTTCTAGGTTTACATTTAGATTAGGGTTATATTTCTAGTGCTAGATTAAGGTTTGAGCTAGGGTTACAAATTAGGGGTTGAGTTTGAGTTAGGGTTAGATTAAGGTTTGAGTTAGGGTTAGGGTTTAATTTTGAAGTCAAGGTTAGATTAGGGTTTGAGTTAGGGGTATGGTTTGAGTTCTAAAATTATGGTTGGATTAGGGTTATGGTTCTATGGTTAGATTAGGGTTTTAGTTAGGATTAGAGTAGGGTAAAGGTTAGATTAGGGTTAGAGTTTTCAAGTTACAGTTAGATTAGGGTTTTTGTTAAGGTTAGTGTTAAATTAGGGTTAGAGTTTTCAAGTTAGGGTTAGATTATGGTTACAGTTCTAGGGTTAGATTAGGGTATTAGTTAGAGTTAATGTTAAATTAGGGTTTGAGTTTGAGTTAGGGTTAAATTAGGGTTTAGGTTTTATAGTTAGATTAGGTTTTCAATTCTAGGGTTCGATTAGGGTTTCAGTTACAATTACGTTTAGATTAAGGTTATCTAGTTAGATTAGGGTTATTAAAAAATTTCTAATATTTTGTAATGTTTTTCTAATATTCTAGACTATTATTTTCCAAATATTTATCTAATGTAACATTAATATTTTTCTAAATTTGTTTCCTAATGCTAAATTAATACTTTTCTAATATCCTATGCTAATGTATTTTCTAAGAACACTCATATATAACTAACAAATACAAAATAATAAAAAATGATAAATTAATAGAATTAACTAACATAAATAAACAATAAAAATATCAAATTAACACGAAAATATTCTTTGAAAACATAAAAACCCATTTAAAAGATTCAAATAATAACATTTAAACATACCAAAAAAAGTGCAATGACCAAAATTTCAAGGAGAATGATACAAAGTGATGCAACTCACTTAACAATGGGATATGTTTGCTCCAACATCCAAATTGAATTCACCTCAACATAAAAATGAATGGGAAAAATGAAAAATGGGGGTTTCAATCCAAAAATTTCCATAAATTTATGTTCACGAAAACATATTTGTTAGGCATGTTTGCATGAAAATACCTTATTTTAAACAAATATGTCTGTGCAAATGTGTAATACTATTACATTTATGCAAACATAGTTACTATGTTTGCATGAACATATGCAAAATAGAATTTGGAAATTTTCCACCATTTCATGGTTTTCTTTGTGCGACGAAACTGGTACCCAGTATTGTGGGTTCAACCCCTAGTGCTTCATCTCTATGAGCATCACCTAGATCTAATGAGTGAGAAGTGTTCCATTTATTATCATGAGAAATTGATTCATGTTGAATCAATACTCATGAAATATAAGTCAATGAGTTTGACTGAAAAAATACATAGTTAAATCCTTATAGCAATATATCAATTTGAGTTGTTGTGGAAATATTCTCCTACTTAACAATTGATGAACTTAAGGGGCTTTCTAATAAATGGTTCATAAGGCACAACACTCAGTGAAGGTTTTTCAAATGGGGTTGGAGGAAGAGAGATTTTAACCATGGAGGGAACCTTGTAGTTAAGCGTGCTCAAGCTAGAGTAGTACTGGGATGGGTGACCTCCCAGGAAGTCCTAGTGCTTCACCTCTGTGAGAAACACCTAGATCCAATGAATAATAAGAGTTCCATTTATTATCATGAGAGATAGATTCATGTTGAATCATTTCTCATGAAATATGGGTCAATGAGTTTGACTCAAAAACTACACAGTTAAATCCTAATAATAATATCACAATTTGACTTGCTATGGACATTATCTCCTACTTATTAATTGATGAGCTTAAGGAAATTTCTAATGAATGGTTCATAAGGCACAAAACTTGGTGAAGTTTTTACAAATGGGGTTGCAAGTAGAACGGGTTTAACCATGGAGAGAACTTTGCAGTTAAGTGCGCTCAAGCTAGAGTAGTATTGCGATGGTGACCTCCCAGGAAGTCCTAGTGCTTCACCTCTGTGAGCATCACCTAGATCCAATGAGTGATAAGTGTAAAATTTATTATCATGAGAGATAAATTCATGTTGAATCACTACTCATGAAATATGGGTCAATGGGTTTGACTCAAAAATGACACAGTTAAATCCTGATAGCAATATCACAAATTGACTTGCTACAGACATTATCTCCTACTTATCAATTGATGAGCTTAATGAGATTTCTAATGAATGGTTCATAAGGAACAACACATGGTGAAGTTTTTACAAATGGGTTTGCAAGTAGAGTGGGTTTAAGCATGGAGAGAAATCTATAGTTAAGCACAATCAAGCTATAGTAGTATTGGGATGGGTGACCTCTCGAGAAGTCCTAGTGCTTCACCTCTGTGAGTATCATCTAGATCCAATGAGTGATAAGTGTTCCATTTATTATCATGAGATATGGATTCATTTTTAATAACTACTCATGAAATACAGGTTAATGTGTTTGACTCAAAAACTACACAGTTAAATTCTGATAGCAATATCACAATTTGACTTGCTATGGAAATTATCTCCTCCTTATCAATTGATTAGCTCAAGGAGATTTCTAATGAATGGTTCATAAGGCAAAAAATTTGGTGAAGGTTTTGAAAATGGGGTTGCAAGTAGAGCAGGTCTAACCAATTAGGCTAATCTATAGTTAAGCCCGTTCAAGCTAGAGTAGTACTAGGATGGGTGACCTCCCAAGAAGTCCTAGTGCTTCACATCTATGAGAATCACTTAGATCCATTGAGTGATAAGTGTTTCATTTATTATCATGAGAGATGGATTCATATTTAATCACTACTCATGAAATGTGGATCAATGAATTTGACTAAAAACCTACATAGTTAAATCCTAATAGCAACATCACAATTTATTTATGTTGTCAAATAAATTTAATAGAATTACATCTGGTCATTCTTATTTGCAATTATTCAACTTTTTCTACTAGCTGATGGTTAATCAAATTTGTTTTCACAATTTGAACTTTTTTATGAATAATCCTTTTCTATTAATAAAAATATACTAAGAATACAATTCACAAAAAGAGGCCAAGGGATACAAGATCACCCCACGAATGAGTTCACATAGCCAAAGCCTGAGCAAAAACACATGGCTGTAGCCAAAATTAGACACTATTCATAAAAAAAAAAAAAAAAAAACATATATAAGGCAACCTCAGGTGGCCAAAGTAGTGTCGGACGAGGGTGGTGGTTCATCTTTGTCGTGGAAGCCTAAATCATCTTTGGGATTTGGGGGTGGACTAGGAATAGTCTAGCCATCTTCAATAGCAGCAACAAGAGGATCAATGGCAGTGTCTACATCTTTGACCTCTGGCCATGGAAGAGAAATCACCAGATCTAGGTGAGGCCATTTTCTATAGAAATTTTTATTTAACATGAGTTTAAATATGATAAGTATTTCTAGGATATAAAATTACCCAAAAAACTAATAGAGTGCATCATGATCGAATATGTAAAGTTCATCAAATAGAAAACATGTTGTGATACATGTATAAACTAGCTCAAGTTGAAACAATTTATGATACCATAAAAGGCACAAAGACCAAAAGTGTTAGCAAGTAATAATGAACCGAAATTCATCAAACCTAAAAGTCTTCTTCTAGTCATTAGATAGACTAGTAAGGTAGAATTTATAGTCTTCAATAACTCCCTGACAAGGCTTGTGGTCAATAGTTTCATCCTTCTATCATCTATTTGTCACTTTCTTGAATTTGCTTCTTCCTATGACCACTCAAAATATAGCTTTTCACATAACATCATCCAACACCTTGCACATAGAATTGATGGAATTTTTATATTCATTCCTAACATTCTTCTATAGTAGAAAAAAGACCTCAATAAAAATAATCTTGATTTGCCTGTCCTCAATTTGATCCTAATCGCAAAAGGTGCATTTTTATTATACCAACAAAGGAAAGTACAAATTTTAGAAGTTTGTTACTAGTTTGGATGAAAGATGCATATCATAATTACCATTATGTCCAATTCTGTTACATTCACTATTATTTCCATAAATTTTATTTTAGACTCTTCCCAAGTTTGTGAGCTTCAACCACACAATTGTTATCTTCTGTTATCTCCACGCTTTCATCTTCCTTTTCAGATTCCTATTGTTCAACTACCTCTAACATAATTTATTTTTTTAATATGTTTTTTAGATATTCTATTGAACTTTCTTTCCCTTTTCTCTCCCTATTTTAGGTTCTTCTATACATTTTGTTTCATTTTCTTTATCCTCCTTATAGATCTCTATAAAAAAAAAATTCTTGTTAACCATATTTTTCTATCATTTTCCTTATAAAGGGTTTATTTGTAGGGACATTTTTCCTCTTTAGAGGAGTGGTTTAAAACAAAGGCTTTTTAAAGGGGGGAATCCTTATCATATATGGCTAGGTAAATCCATGTCTACGTACCTAAGCAAGATCATAATGGGCTTAGTGAACTTAATGAGATATTTCACATATCCCCACCATAAGCCATCCAATGTTGTAAGATTTACTTTTTATGCCATTTTACCACTACTTTGTCTTCATATAACCCAATTGTTTTTTATTAGAATATTAGAAAGTACCCCTTTCACTTCCATAAGTCATCTCAAAAAGATTATATTTGATGCAAAACGTGTTTCAAAAACTTGTACATGAAATAGACCAAAGAAAAATGTGATTGTGTTATGCTTCATATGAATAAACTCTCATACAACACATAATGGGATCACATTATGTCTACTATGACTATACTAGACATAAAACGATCATGTTATGTCTAGTATGACTTTATTAAACATAATGTGATTGGCTAATGTCTATCTAAAAGTATAGTGAATTTCTCAAAGACCTAATAGGATTAATATATTAATTTCATCAAATTAATGATTCAGTCAACTAGGGCACTTTAAAAATCTAAATCTTGAGTTTCATGCTTTGAAGGACCTATGCATGGGACACATGACAACCATCACATATTTCAATCTCTCCATCATTTGTTTCAGAATATTGTTATAGAAATCAGAAAAAACATTGTAAGGAAAATATGCATATTATCAAAGAAACACCAAATACCACCACATAAAGAGTGTGGTGGATGGACGATGCATACTAGATTTTATACAATATTTCAAATGCCATTTCTATTAAGTAATGTTTAGATTTTGGAACTCATTTTTTGGATTGTAGAATCGTTCACTTTTTTTTCCATCCAAATAATGAGCCTTACAAGGAAGGCCTAATTGCAGTGCAAAAATATATTGTAAGTTTAGGATATAGGAGAGAGATTCTTGTGCTCAAACCAAAATAAAAAATCCTCTTTTCAATAAATAAAATATAAGAATTCACCAATCATAAGATAACATCATATAGAAACCTCAAAACAAGATATGAAAATACACATAGGACCTCTACAATTCCTAGGCCATTCTATATGGTCCATATATGAAAATGAGCTAAGTTGATCAGTCACTACTTAAATAATAGCAAAATTGTCCAAACAAAGAAGAACAAGAAAAAAAATGCCAAATTAAAGTAATTTTGGACATGATGAAATATTGCAAATGACCCAAGAATTCTCATGTATAAATGTTATAAAATTCCTAAACTATGGAACATATAAATAGACCTTGCCAAAACTTTTTCTCCAATCACTTTTGAAATGCACAAACAAATTAAAATTAGAATAAATAACTATAAATCTCTCTCTCTCTCTCTCTCTCTCTCTCTCTCTCTCTCTCTCTCTCTCTCTAGATTTTATATTTTCATGCATTTTTAAAAAAATCAACTTCTATAATAACAAAGGATTATATCATTAACATTATACTCTATTTCCCTCTCTCCTATTGGGCCATTTTCTTTTGAATGTAAGAGGAGTTTGCCTCATTTTTCCTCATCTATTTATAAAATCTAGAATAAAAAATTTATTTTATTCTTAGTCAAAACCACACTAAGAGTTAACGTAGTATATAAAAAACCATAAGTACAATATTTCCTATAGATTCATAGCCAAGGAAGAAAATTTTTCCCTCTATGAGAACTTATAGGTGACAATACATTACCTAGGGAAAGGTATTGATGCACCTAAGATGGAAAGAGTGAACATATTCCCACACAATAAAATTAAAGAAATAATTATTAAAATTGATATAGGATCTCCTGATTAAGCTCATCAACATCTTTGTCAAATTTATTCTCTTCTTTCTCTACTCTCTCATTCATATTATTCTTTCTTCACATTTGAATAATACAAGTTGCACCAAATTTGCACTTATTTAACCCTTTCACATTCATATATAGTCAATCTATTGATCTCTAAGCCTAAGTTTCCTATTAGTGCACAAAAACTTTTTCATTTGAAGGTCATTTACTAGGAAAGATTACAAGATCATCATTGTGACCGAGTTATATAGTAAAGGCTAAGAATTCAATATTTATACTAGGAAAGATAAGTGATTGTTGAGCATTCAATTGATACTAAACATATCGATGAGTTATCAAGAGTTTAGCATAAAGGTATATAAAGGCCAAGTAATAGAATGAAGAGTTAAGCTTGACTAAGTATCGAAACATTCAAGTGCTATGTAATCTAGTTTTGATATATTAGTTTGTAATTGCACAAACTTATATGTAAACCATTTTTGGCCGACTTTCTATGGTATTTAATATTTGTAGACATAGAATAGAAGTTGATTACATGTCATTATAGAAGGTAATGATCCCAAGATGTTAAATTAAACCAATGAAAAAGTGGGAAATAAATGATAAAAGACGATGAAGTTTAAGACATCAATCAAGACCTGGAAACTTAAAGGTGGATTCTAACCCTAGTATCAAGAGTCCCAATGAGTTATGACTGTTAGCAAGAAGAAGATATGTGTGAAGAATGAATGTGCATATAAAGGAGTGAATCAAAGTTTCATTAATATATCTAGCAGAGAGAAATTAGAGTAGTGAAGGAATCAACATGATTATTAGATTAGAGTTATAGGAAATAGGAGGGCCAACATCATTTTGTAAAGCATACCAAGGGTTAGGTACTGAATCAATTATTTTATTATTGAGACAGGGTAAATCTCTTAACAAAGTGGTCTTAATAGATCTATTTAAACCTCCTAATTGAGTCCTTACTTAATTGCAAGTGTAAAATCCTTTAACAAGGTGGGACTTAATAGTCTCTTAAGCTTTTAACAAAGCAGACCATTCACAGTGTAGATCATATTATGTGGTCAAAATATTGTAACCTTAATAGGTTAAATTTATTGCTGCTATAGTTAACATTTGTGGGTTTCATCCCCGCCAAAAAAAATTTGAAGTGTTTTTGGGTGACCAAATCATTTTGTTATGTATTAAAATTTTATGGATGCAATGTATTTCATTCATATTTCAGCATTATAGTTTTATTGATAATTTGGATATTAATTAATTAAATTGATTTTAAAGTCACAAGTTTAAGATCCAAATTCACTACCACCCCCCTCCCCCCTCCCCCCCCCCCTGCCTCTCAATATCTTGTTTCCCATTTATTAATTCCAATGGGATCTTCAACATCACAAATAGAACAAGGTTAGCCATAAGAAAAAATAATAATCAATGTAAAAAATTCAGTCACCATGAGAATAAATATTTATGTTGTATAGGCTAATATTTGAAGGGGGGGCCAAAATAATTTTAATACATTGTGCATAATTAAATTTATAAAATTTTAATCATTAGAACAATCCTTAAGGTTGAAATGAAATGAAATGTATGGAAGATAATTAACGTGTGTCAACAAGTCAAACTGAAACACTTTCCAATGCCCACAATTCCATGGAAAAAGCTACACATCATGACCTAATATATAAGTTAATCTAAAATGGTTGATAGTGTATTAACCAAAAAGGATAGCAATATCACACTTTACATTGCATATCTTACTTTTGAAGTAAAGCAACAAAAGATATTCAAACTAGAACATCACAAAGAGAGTAGAATCACTTCTATAAAGTCAGATGAGCTTTTGTTGGTTGTAACAAATATGTGTAGAAGTATTTGGGTTTAAGTATTTAGTTACGACTCTATATATTAACAGGGTATGCAGTTTTACCATTAATGTTAGTTTTCTATAAATACTATAGTTTTTTGTAAAATAATTATTTGATTTGGATTTCTCAAACTCCTAGAGTTAGTATTGTAGATGGGTGAAATGCTCATTTGGTTTCCATATCAGAAGTTGGATATAAACTCTTAATGTTAGTATCAGAGATGGGTGTAATCACCCATTTGGCTAACAAAGCAAGATTATTGATTAGTGTTAGTATTAGATAAGGGCATACTTCCCATTTGGTCAATACAATTTAAATGGATACAATCTATATAATTTGGGTATTTGATATTTATTTAATCTCCATTTGACCAAATATCTTGAGATTCAAATAATGAGAACAATATTCTGATGACGTCAACATATACAAAAGTGAACCTCAACAAGTGCATTCTAGAGAGCATGGTTGTATAAATAAGGTTTAAAAAAACTAATCTAGAGATGTATTTAAGGTTGGAGTTAGGATAAACAATAGAATAATATGTTTAGTCTTGTTATTTTTCAATACTAACATTTATTTTATAGGTAATAATTAACCCAATCTAAGTCTAATAGTAGGGACATTACATGTATCAACACACATGTATAATGATTGAACTCTTCCTACAATCCATGATGTTCCCTCCCTCCCTAGTCATTTATTTAATTTATCGTGGTGATCCTTAGGTGTCTTGAGAACACTCTTTGGGCACTATTACTAAAAATGAGAATAATTCTACAGATTTGAAATCATCATCCTTCATTAACAATAGATGGATTTATGTATAATATTTTTAAAGCTCTTGCAAGATGGATTCTATTCCAATTTCATATTGCATGTTGGATAATTCATATGCTAGAAGTCATTTCTAAGAAAAAGTATAAATCTATTGACTAGACTTCAGGTCATAGGGATGAGTGTGGTAGGAAGTTGGTTAGGAGCTTGGTGATGAATTGCACAATTTGGAGTATCATGAGGAGACAGTGGTGGATTTGTAGAATATTTTTCCCTCAGATTAAGAAAGATGAAATATTGAAGGATTTTTTTCCTATGAAAAAGGAAAGGACCATTGGGGATCAAATTAACAATTTGATCTTCCATAATAATTCTATGTAGGAAAAAATGGAGGCCAATATTGGTGTCTTGAAACTTTACCTTGAAGCAATATTGGCAACGAGGAAGTGCAAGGAGGAGACATCAAGAAAAGTGGATGGTAACCTAGTGGCCTCTGAGGGGACGAGTGAGATAATGCACGTCTTCCCTATTAAGTTATCTTTTCTAGAGCAACTCCATGAACATTAAAAGTAGTTGGCTAGTCTTCTAGTTTTTCCTCTATTTGGTTTGTGCTTGATCCCTTTTTTTAAGTTTCTAATGTTTCAATTTTCTGGTTATTGGTGGTGTTTGGTCTTTTGGTACAACTGGTGTGGTGTTTAATGGATGGTGTGTGTTGGTTCAGCCAAGCCCTTGCTATTGGTTGTTGGGTTTGGGGTAGCTGGGTCAATTTTTATCCATTTTGGTTGTGCATGGTTTTTTTGTGTGTGTGTCCTAGTCTAGTTAGTTGTTCTTAGTCCTCAGCTAGGCTTTTTTCTTTAGTTTAGTAGTTGATGGTCCTTATTCTATTTTGTAGGTGTATCTGCTTGTCACTTTATCTTTATGTCCTTAGACTCAATATTATTTTTTTTGTAAGAGTTACTTCCCCATCACTCCTTACTTAATTAAAATATGTGTATAATAACACAAAATAATATGCTAATTATCATTGCATGTTGTGAAATATCCTCATAAGACAAACCTTTGAACTCACCTAGCTATTAGAACAAGAGACAAAAGAATAAGACTTGACCAACCATAAGATAACATCATATAGAAACCTCAAAACAAGGTATGAAGATACATATAGGACCTCTACAATTCCTAGACCATTCCATAATGTCTACATAAGAAAATGAGCTAACTTGATCAGTCACTACTTAAACTAATAGGAAAATTGTCCAAACAAAAAAGAAGAACAAGAAAAAAAAACAAACTGAATGAAAATAATTTTGGACATGATAAAATATTACAAATGACCCAAGGATTCTCATGTATCTATGTTATAAAATCCGTAAACTATGGAACATATAAGAAGACCTTGCAAAAAAAAAATTCAATAACTTGAAATGCAGAAACAAATTAAAATTGAAATAAAGAACTCTCTCTCTCTCTCTCTCCCTCTCCTCCCATAGATTTTATACTTTCATTCATTTTTTAAAAAATAATCTCCTATAATAACAAAGGATTACATCAATTACATCATTAACATCTACCACTCAATCATATTTCGAATGCAAGAGGAGGTTTGTCTCATTTTTTCCAGTTTGACTATAAAAGCTAGCAAAGAAAATTTATTTTATTCTTAGTCAAAACCACACTAAGAGTCAATGTAGTATATATAAAATTAAAAGTACAATATTTCATTTAGACTCATAGCCAAGGAAGAAAATGTCTCCCTCTATTAGAGCTTATAGGTCAAGTTACACTACTTAGGAAAAGGTATTGATGCACCTAATTCCAAGGGTGAACATCATCTTGTCAAATAAACTTAAAGAAATAATTATAAAAATTGATATAGGATATCTTGATTAAACTCATCAACATATTTTCACTTAATTAAACCAAATTTACACTTAATTAACACTTTCACATTCATATATATTGTTTCTTCAACATCACAAATAGAACAAGGTTAGCCATAAGAAAAAAATACATCACTGTACAAAGTCAATCACCATGAGCATAAATATTTATGTGTTATAGGCTAATATTTGAAAGGGAGGCCAAAATAATTTTAATCCATTGTCGATAATTAAATTTATAAAATTTTAATTATTGCAACAATCCTTAAGGTTGAAATGAAATGAAATGTATGGAAGAGAATTTAGTTGTGTCAGCAAGTCAAACTAAAACACTTTACAATGCACACGATTCCATGGAAAGAAATATAGATCATGACATGATCTCTTTCAATGTCCTATTTTTTTCTCTATCATATATCCAAATTAATAATTCATAAATCAATTAATCTTAAATGGTTAATAGTTTATTGACCAAAAAAGATAGCAATATCGCATTTAACATTGCATATTGTCACTTGTTAAGTAAAGCAGCAAATGATATTCAAATTGGAACACCACAAAAGTGTAGAATCATTTCCATAAAATCACATAAGTTAAAATGTCAATGCAAAACAATGAATAGTATTCTCAACTTGTCATGATTATTCCTAAAAAAAAGGTTTCTACTCAACAAATAAGAAAACATAACCTCTTACTTTCAATCATTGTACACTTAAAACAATTTCTCTCATTAAAGAATAAAACATAGTCATTTCCTTTCAAATATTGTATACTTGAAAATAAAATAATTTAATATTTAAATGTTATAGACTATAGCATGCACATCATAAATCATATAATTCTTATTCAAAAGAATAAAAAAAATTCTACCATAATGACTTTAATGACTCTAATTATCACCAAAGGTTAGAATATTTATGTAAACATACAATACAAGACATCAAATATACATTCTTTCATATCAAGTTTCAAAGATTAGTTGAAATATGTTAGACTTAGACAATCCTTGTATATTAAATTTTGAATTTAATATTTGTAACATATCAAACTTCCTATACTTATTAGACACTCTTATCCAATGTTAAAATCTTGATAATCTTTCTTGCATATCAAACCTTGTATACATTTCATACCACTTCTCATATTTTACTAAATTAGATTGGCATTAATACCTAGAATACAAGGTCATTGACACAAATTTATATTCGACCATCTTATAATAGACTATTTTTCCTAATAATTCTCATCTTACAATTAATATAGAACTAATATATCCCAACTTAAAGCTATAGAATAGCATATTAGTTACAATACTTTGATGTTTATTATTTCTACATAAACATTTGTTGTGGTCGTACTTATAAATGATGCACTTCTTAATGAAATATTGTCACTATGTTAGCTTATGATTTTCTTGACTAATCTATGGTTTTAGTTACATGAGCTTTCAAATTAGTAAACTATAATTCCAATAAAATAAAATAAAATAATTTAATTTAATTTGATAGAGGTTACTGTTGGACTAAAAGGACAAAGCACAATTCAATTAGGGTACAGATTCTAAATATCAATAAAGGTATTATTTATTTATTTTTAAAAACAAATAGGTGTATTCACCCCCAAAAAAATACCTTCATTTTTTTTGATGAATAGTCCCTTTCTATTATTAAATAATATACTAGTTACAATTCACAAGAAAAAGGGTCGGGGGATACAAGACCATCTGAGGAGAGTTCACACAACCGAAGCTAGAATCAACAACTAACCATAAAATTAAAAAAAAACAACCCCTCCGGCTACCAAAGCAGTGTCAGATGAGAGGGGTGGTTCATCATGATCATGGAAACTCATGTCATCCCTAGGATTGGCAGGTAGGTAGGGAATAGTCAAACCATCAACAAAATCATCAGGGGCCTAGTCTTCATCTTTTGTATCAACCCATGGGGGTGAAATAGCCAACTCTAGGCGAAAAGACCATCTACCAAAAACAACACGAGAAGCACCTGAAGGAGATTTTGAAAACCCTAAACAAAGAATATTGGTTGAGCCCTAAAAAATATATTTTTCTCTAGAAATTAATCTACAATGCTGACAACAGTGAAAATAATGGTACTCAACCAGAGAGGAAGACGTCCAAAAGGTAAAGGGTATCCATCGAGTGTAAATGATGATGATGCCTTGTAATATATTTTAGTGTAGAGAATTTTCTACAATAATCAAATTATTTTCTCCAATCCATCACATTGAGGATACTGATTCTACATTCAAATTCCAAATCTATGTTAATTCTATATCATATTCAAGTGTCCTAATTCTATAACCCAGTCATGTAGATATTTATACTATTTCTCTATTGTGTTCACAAAAAATAGAAAGATAGTGATCAAGTTATCTCAATTTTATAACCTAATTATGTATCTATAATATTTCTATATCTTATTTAAATACTATTTAAATATTAGAAATAAAGTTATTATTGAAACTGACTCGCTTTTATAGTTGTTGTGAAAAAAAAATGATTTTTCTCTAATTAACATTGTTTTCAAAGAAAATTTAGTACAATTCAAGTAAGTCCTTGCTCAAAATTACCATAAATCAAATCTCAACCTCACTCCTACATTTAGAAATGCCAATATGAGGAAGAAGCCAAAGAAACACAATTTCTATATCTAGCTAGAGACATATTCCAGTTAGGTCCATGGATCACCCTAACCCAACCTTCCTCTTCCTCATTTATTATAAATTGAACAAATGGCTTAAATATCATACACTAAGACTTGATTTCTAGTTGTGTGTGGGTACTATTTCTATATCATTTTCCAAAATTAGAAAGATAGTGATCAAATATCCCAATTCTATAATCTAATTATGTATGTATCATATTTCAATATCATATTCAAATATTAGAAAGATATAAAAGATTTGAAATAAATAGAATGCTAGAAACTACCTTTTTCTTCACTACAACAAATCATACTAAAACACTCTCCAATGACCATAATTCCATGGCAAGAAGTACACAACATAATATGATCTCTTTAAATTACTTACTTTTTTCTCTAACATATATCCAAATTAATAAGTCATAAATCAATTAATCTAAGTTGGTTGAGTGGGTCATTGACCAACAAAGATAGTAATATCACACTTAACATTCCATATCTTCACTTGTGAAGTAAATTGACAAAAGATATTAAAACTAGAATACTACAAAGAAATTAGAAGCATGTCCACAAATTTTGAATTTAATATTTGTAACATATAAAATTCCATATAATTATTATTAAATATCTTTCTTTAATGTTAAAATTTTGATAATATTTCTCACATATCAAATCTTATATACTTACCATGCCACTTCTCATATTTTACTAAATTAGATTGGCATTTATACCTATATTACATGAACTATACAATATACTAATATTTTTAGTACTTCTCCTCTTACAATTGATATATGAACTTATATATCCAAACTTGAAGCTATATAATCGCATATTAGTTTCAATACTTTAAAGTTTCTACATCATACATTTATTGAGGTGAAATATCAATAATAGTAATATTCAGGTGCAATGTACTATTGTATTCACTTTGAATGATTTTTTAATTAGTTTTAAACATATCAACCAATCAAATTCAACTATTTTTATATACTTTCATATTTTCCTACGTTTGCATTTTTTTATAAATTAAATATATTATGAGAAATAATTTATCTCCATTTGTTCAATTTATTAGGTGTTATTAAGACCTTTTCTAGACCTAGACCTCTATATTGCATTTTTCATGACAAGATTTTTAGAATTTATTGATAAATATAGATATTTGCATGATTAATATTAAATAGTTTTTAGGTTTTATTGATAAATATAGATATCTAAATGATTGAATTTAAACATTATTACTACCTAAAAAATTAAAGTGCAATATATATTATTAAATAAGTACTTGTTTGACTTAATTTCAAAGTATAAGACAAAAATGATTAACCAATAATAGTTTTGAAATTTAAGAAAACATAAATAACTCTGAAATTTAACAACACAAAAAGAAATATACTAATACCATGAAAACTAAATTAAAGGTCGATGAATCCATGAATATGTTAACCTTATTAATACCAATAGGCATTCTATGTAGAATGGGTGGAGTGGGATGGTGTGAGCGTGTTAATGTTAACTTTTATTCTTCTAAGTTAATTTTGACAACCATCTACATGTCAAAAGTTTAAATCTTATTATAAATAGAATATACTTTCTAAAATAATTTAATGAATATCACATAAAGTATTCATTTAAATTATAATATTTGGAAATATAAATCATTCATTTTTTTAGAAATTAAAATAAAAAGTTCACATTAGTAAAAACTAAATAAATGGAAATAAAAGAAATATAAATAATTTGGGATGTAGTAAATTAAATTATAATTATTTTGTAGTGGATATCTATCACCATTTCTTTAGATAGATTTATTTAAGATATCTATACTAGTTTTTACCTTTTCTCCAAAATTATTTTACAAGTCAATGTCAAACTTCCCACAGTAAATTATGTGCTCTTGCCCATTATAAAGTGTTTAGGCTTAACATAATCTTATTAAAAAAAATTCTCTTTCTTTTAAACATAATATTGTAAAATAAAACAAAGCATAATTGTAGAATAGAAATAAAATTGATTTCACAAGGAATCTTTAAAAAAAAAAATTATATTAATTTTTTGTATTGAATAGTTTAGATTGTATTTTTCACTATTGGAATTTTTTTTTTGATTTAGTTAACAATAAATTATCATATATAATTTCTACTTTTTAATATTTGACTCACTTTACCACATTAAACTATTCACATTATCATGCTTATTGGGATTTGAATAATTAAATTAGTTTAAATTTTATAAATATAATAATTTTTTAAAGTACATATAAAACATATTCATTCTGCTAACCCAAGAAAACACCATTACGTGGCACTTATTTATTTATTTTAAAAAAATGAGTGCATTGATCCCTAAAAACCCTAATCAATGATATTGATGGAGCCGAAGCAGATTTATTTTTTAAAAGTAATTAATCTGCAGTGCTGACAATATGGAGCCAATTGTACTATAGGAAGATGTCCTAAAGGCAGAGGGTATTCGGTAGGTGTAAAAGATGATGTCCTTTAATATCTTCATCATATTTTAGTCTTATTTTATAATTATTTTTGAAAACCCTCAACTATTTTCAAGGACAATTCGCTACAGTAATTACTTGGTTTGCTGCAATCCATCACATCGACGATACTAATTCTATATCCTAATTGCAAATCTATGCTAATTCTATATTCTATATTCTATTCAAATGTTCTAATTTTATAATCTAGTTATACATCTATAATATTTTTATATCCTATTTCAAAATTAGAAAGAAAGTAATCAAATATCTCAATTCTATTATCTAATTATGTATCTATACAATTTTAATATGCTATTCTAATATTAGAAATAAAGAAATTGTTGCAGTTAAATAGAATAAGAGAAACTCTCTCTTTCTTGAATTTTCTCTAGTTAACATTGTACATTTTAAGAAGTTTTAGTGCAACTCAAGTGAGTTCCTGTTCAAGATTTGTATAAATCAAATCTCAACCTCCTTGGCAACATTTAAATATGTTGCCAATAGATGGAAGAAGCCAAGGAAATCCAATTTCTATATCTAGACAGAAATATATTCCATTTTAGTCTTTAAGGATAAGATAGGAAGGTAAGATTCTATTAGCTCACTCTTTTAAGATAATAATATATTCCATTTTGATCTTTAAGAATAAGATAGGAATGTAAGATTTTATTAGCTCACTCTTTTAAGATAAGAAAGGAAGATGAGATTCTATTGGTTAGACTAGCTATCCATGGATCAGACTAATCCAACCTTCCCCGTCCTCTTTTACTAATTAATAGGTCTACATAAACATCATACACTAAGACTTGATTTCTAGATTAAAAATATCAAATAGTAATTGAATCCCTGTCTACATACCAATTTGTTTGAAAAGTGCATTTGGAAAAAGAAGATGGGAACTGATCATGGGAGAATGGAAGTAAGAGACAGCAGCCGTGGGGGAAGGCAGAGAAGAAGGAGAGTAGAGAGAAGAGAGTCCAAGAGCCTCAGGGAAAGGGTTTGATTCCCCATCGGTAGAATTAGAAGGTATTTGAAGAATGGAAGATATGCAAAGCAGGTGCGCTGGCCGGCTGCTGTCTCTATGGTTCCCACTCTAGAGTACGTCATTGGAGAGGTATTATTTTAGTATTTTTTTAGGTGGTTTAAATATTAAACGTTAATAATTGTATTTTATTTTTTCATATCTAATATAAAGGATGAATTTTTTCACTATTTCTTTCTGTATCGTTACATTCTAGTAATAATAAATTAAAGAAATATTGACACAATCAAATCTTTAAAAATTGGCTATAATTTCTTTCTTTTATTTCAATTTTCTAATATTCAACTCATTTGGTTGCTGGAATAGAAATAGAAATTTTGGAATACATTTTCTATTTTTTGTTTTGTTACTTAAATAGAATAGAGAATCAGAATACATATTCCTATTTTACCTCTAAAATGAGCTTATACCCATTCCAAAAGAAAACTATTATTGGAATAGCCATTCCTATTTCCAATATTGTATTCCTATTCTTCAGTCCTATGCCTGCAACCAAATGGTGTTATAAATAAAATATAATTTGAAAACATTGACACAATCAAATTTAGTTCTATTTCAATCTTGTTAGAATCTGAAAAAATTGACGGCAGCGTGGGCACTGGAGAAGAAGACAATAATTCCCCAACATATTTTTTTGGGCATGAGGGGCTGAAAATATGACAAGGATGAAGAGAAGAAAGGGAGAGATGAAAAAAATAAGATGCTCAAACTTTTTGGCAACGCCATCATTCCCTATGGCGGTGTGGTTCCCCATGTTCATCCTCTCCTTTGCGGAGAGAAGCTCCCCACTTCTTCTTCTAAAAATCAATTTGAAATCAGTACCATCTTTTAACTTGGGGAAGAGCTTTGTCAGAACTGAATTTGATGTTTGTTTCTTTGTACCTTCAATGTTTAATTCAGTGTCATCATGTAACTGCATGCTCTATTTTATTTCAACATCTTTATGTGAGTCTTGTCCTTAATTTTAATTTTGTCTCCTTGCTGCTTAACCTAAATGGTGTTCTGCTACACAACTGAAGCATCTTAGGGAGGACCCCTAAGTAATGCCCTTCCATAGCATTTATTGCATTACATTAAATATGAAAATTTGTTGTGGATTTACTAAACTTATTGCCATACTTCTATCTGTATATTGTATTTTCATGGAATTACAGCAACTTTCCAATTTATGAAGTAATATTAAATTTCAAGGACCATGATAGAAATAATATTTGCCAACACTGCATTTTAAGTATTACTATTTCTTCCATAAAAACTCTAATTTATATTCTTCATTTATGATGTGTGTTTCAATAATTAATATTTTATTTTATATTGCTATATTATAAGAGTTATTAAACTTAGAAGAAGAATATAGTATTTATGGAAGTAATTATATTAATAGATTTTTTGAAAGTGTAAATAATTTTTTTATACAAATTTTAAATTCTATTTATTTTAACTTAATTAAGATTATTGATGAATTAGAATTAGATTAGTTTAGTTAATTAAATTTATGGTTCTTAAAGATTTGATGAGCTTTTAATTTTACAAGAGCTTCTACTAGATAAATAGTTTGAAAAGACTTTGTAAATATTAATGGTTCTCAAATCCTTGGTGAACTTTTAAAATGAAACAATGAATATTTCCGTAACTAATTTTAGACCTTGGCCTTGGATAAACTTTAAGAAACCCACCTCCAGAAAAAGATATAAATTATTGGCAAGTCTTTCATTATTTTGCAAAAATAAATTATTTTTATTGGCGAATCTCTCAATATTTTTATTTTAAATATTATTTACATCAGTTATTATTTTGGAATCATAATTTTTGAATAGAAAATATTGACGAATCTCAATAATAATAGGAAATCGGTGGAATATTACAAAGCTCCCTTCCACCTCCATTGAAAGGGATCTAACCTCAATATGGTAAATAGTGTGAGAGGAAACGTTTAGAGAAGACTGCCGCCAAAACTACCCCACCTTCTAGGTACTTGCAACAAATTAGGCCATTTCCAATCTACCAACAACTTCACCTACAAAGTATATTATTTCCTTAATAGATGACATATACTTCTCCATAGGATTGGAGTTTTGAAGCAACAAAAGAGAAACCTTATGCTAGAAAACCTCTAGTAGATGCCACAAGGACCAAAGAAGAAGTTAAACCTCTACAAAAGTCTCTAGGGGTAAAATTAGCGGAGAAATAATAAAGGTTTGAATGTGGAAATTTCACAAACAATGGTGTGCATTGCTAAATATCATCATAGGACAAGCCTCCATACTAGTTGCATTCTTGAACTAGAATCAAGAACAAGGTACCCATGTGAACCCTTTTAAACTATCAGTGACTACCGAGTCATGGGAAGAAAAGAATCAAAGAGGGAGAGACAAACACATCCTCAAAATGCTCAATAACCAACCTAAGGTCATAGATAGCCTATTCTTCTTTAACCATAAGATCTGAAGGAATAGACCTTCAAAACATTAGTGCTATCACTACTGGTAGTCCAACTACCATCTCCTTTGGAATATATTACCTCCCACACAAAAATCACAAGATTGGACTCCACTTCTATAGGAGACAATCTTGCCATAAAAAAGATCATGTAGGAAGGAAAAAACATACTCCAAGTCCATCATCTAGAAGAGAACATATATATCTTAAACAAGAGGAAAAAGGAAGCCTTTTCATCAAGTAATATCTTACCTAATGAAGGGGGAAATCACACATGATCTTGTGGCTCAGAGGCACAAAACATGAGTCAAATAAGTTAATACCATGTCTCATAAAAAATATGAGCTTCTTCTCACCACTTAGCCACTCATGCACACCAAAATATATATCCTTTGACTTATTTAATCCCTTGGACAAGAATAACCTCTTTACATGAATTCTGAAATTTGTCATGATAACATCAATTTTGGCATAGAACTTGGCTCCCAAAGATTAAAAAAAAGAGGTAGAGCCTAAGCATCCTTTGTATCTCCCTTCCACCCCCATAGAGAGGGATCCCACCTTGATATAGTAAGTAGTGCGGGCAAGAAAAGTTCAAAGAAGACTACCACCAAAACTTACACACCTTCCAAGTACTTGCAACAAATGAGGCCATGTCTAATTTTCTAAAAGCTTCACCTAAAATTTATATCATCCCCTTAATAGATGACATATCCACCTCCATAGGATTAGAGTTTTGAAGGAATAAAAGAGAACCCTCATGCTAGAAGACCTCCAATAGATGCCACAAGGGCCAAAGGAGAATTTTAACCTCTATAAAAGTGTCTATGGGTAGACTTATAGTAGATCTTAGAGTCCACCAAATCATAAAAACTAAGAAGCACATGACTCTAAAATGAGTAAGAACCTTTGAGAAGATATATTTACTTAACCAAACATAGATGAGAGGTAATGAGGTCCCTTGTAAACTACCATCATTCACCAATATTCCCAAAGGAAAACTAAGAAACAAACTATCCCATATGAAGACTAGGGTATAAAATTTTGATATTGTCAAGGAACTGAAAACATCCAAATCACCATGGGTCTTCAAAGTCAATTAAGTAGAAACAAAAAGGAAAAAAATCACACCGAAACCTTCCTAGCTAGAAACACTTAGAAAAAATAAGCAGAGGATAAGCCCAACCATGAAGGGGTGGGGGCTCAAACACATCATGCCCATAAAAGTGCCAAAGCCCAAAGATAGGGTGAAAATAGTGGTGTGCCCAAAAAAGAAAAAGAAAATAAAACTAAAGTTCTTCCAAAAAAAAGGAGGACCATCCATATCCAAGAATATTTTATTTGTAAATAGATAGGAATCTATGATTATATAAGTTCTATAATTCTTACCAGTTGATAAAACACAAGATATTTTATCTTTTAAAAATTATAATCCACTTGTACAGATCTTTGTCTTACTAATGGATAATGGTGAGTAGAATACAATTTTACTCTATTGTAAAAGATTCCAAACCATAATCTACCTAACAATTGATCTAAAAATTAAAATCAATTTTTATCTATTTGTTTTTACATAATTTTTAAAGAAATTTCAATTTAGTACCATCCTTTAGTTTATTAGAGTGTTCAGAGTGACTCATATATGGGTTGTATAGTTATCATTATTTGGTGAAGAATTTATGCACGATTCCATCATAGGGATTCTAGCATATAAAATTTATCCAATGGTTATGGCATATTGTACCAATGGTCAGTATGAGTACAGGGATGGAAAGTAAGAGTATGAAGATGGTGAGTATGAGTATGATGAGTATGAGTAGGGAGATGATGAGTATGAGTGTAGAAATGATAACTATGACTACAAAAATGAAAAGTAAAAGTATGGTAATGCTGATTACAAGTATCAAAATTGTGAGTTCAAGTAAAACAAAGACAATATGATGAGGATGACACAATACCTATGCCAAGTACAATGTTAAGTATGTTCTATTAGTACAATGCTAATTCCTGCATAATGATAAATGGGGATGCTTGTGGAGTAGAGTATGTGGTGGCACACAATTATATTATGGCTAACAATTGCGCTAATGGAAGAAGGTATACCATTTTTTAATGTGACAGTCAATATACTAAATTCTATAATGACTTGCAGTGTGAATAAATGTCTTCAAAATTTCTTAGAAATGGCTAGCTATGAAGGCTTAAAGAAGGTAGAGTGTCAAAGTGGTGTAAAGTTAGATTAATTGTAAAAAATTTTGAACTTTTATAAATATATATTGCTAATTGTAATATTGGTTACTATAATACAAAGGGCAACACTCATTTTCTTGTGTAGTGGGTTTTTTTCCTAAAAGGGTTTCCAACAATAAATCTAGTCTTTTGTGTTTATCTTGTGTGCATAATATTTTTATAGTCTCTTTTACTTGCAGATATTTTTATTTAGATTCACATATGTTTATTTCCCATGCAAATTTTATGTTAGGAAGACATTTTTGTACTTTACCTTCCCTAACAAGTGGTATCAAAGCCAAACAAGTTTATTTTTATTATTGTTGGTAGGCTTAGGCATTTGTATCAATTTCGTTTCAATATGATTTTTTAATATATTTTTCTAGAAATTAGGATGGTGATAGTAGAAATTGAAAAAATTAATGGTGCAAACTATGAGTTATGGAAATTTATAGTTCAAGATATATTGGTTGACCAAGATCTATAGATCGTTGTGTTTAACAACAAGCCTTCATGAATAAAGTAGGAAGATTTGGATCTAGTGAATCAAATGGCTAGAGGAATAATAAGGTTGAGCCTTGTAGATTCTATTCATTGAATGTTCATAAAAAGAAAAATGTATGTTCTTTGTGCAAGAAGTTGGAAGGTATTTGTAAAGGAGAATACTTGGTAAATAAGCTATTTCTAAGAAAGAAGTTGTACTCTCTAAAGATGGATGAAGAAGTGAATGTGGTAGATCATCTAAATTTTGATCGCTCTAGTTTTGTCATCTATTAATGTCAAATACTTATTCATATAGAAGAAAAATTTGGTCATTCATCAATGTAACTGAGTCACTCTAGATATAGGCCAAGTCATGTATTTGTTAAGACTTGTAAATAATCAGGTCTATGCCAAGCTCTATAGGAGAAGGTGATTACTCTATCTCAACCTAATCAAGTAAGGTATACATATGAAATTTCATATTTAAAATGAGACATATTACATCAATTCCTAACAAAAATTGTGACAAAGTTCATGTTTGCATAAGATAAGATGCATTCAAACAAAATTATGGAAAGAACCGAGTAATAGAATCAATTGCATTAATAGGTGTCGAGCATTGATAATACTATCTATATTGATCAACTATTTAAATATGAATCAAATGCTTACAATGATTGAGTTTTTTTTTTTGGTGGAGTCAAATGGTATGGACTAAGCTGTAAAGTGAAGACCAAGTTAATAATTGCAATATCGACCAAGATAGCTAGATTCCACCTAATGATGTACACAACATTTATGAGTGCCTTAATTTGAATGAATGAAGGTATATAGTAAAAATTTGAAAGCATTATACACACCTCACATTTAGATTCTAACAGCCCAAGTGATTTGAGAAATTTGTAAAGTGATTTTAAAGGTGACAGAGAACATTTTTTTTTGAAATGTCATCAACTATTGATTGTCACTTGCGTTGAGTTATTCAAGAAGTGAATTTCAAACCTTAAATTTTAGAATGGCTTCTAGATCATCATCAATAGCAAGAAATCAAGGCAAAGAAGTTAGTAATGATAAATTGGTGAAGAGTGACACTTTTGCTCCACCAAAATATCATGTCATTATTCCTAAAATTTCTATGAAAGTAGACTCAATGGGTGCATTATCAATGATACCACATATCGTTATCATGATACACAATGTATGAAGTTCTTACATTTGTAAAATTAGAGAATTGGAAGCCTATGAAATTTGATTGGCATATCAGAATTTGTGTAAAGGAGTATTAAAGGGTGATTTTAAAATTGTAGAGAGGAAAGGTTTGACATGAGCCCTAAGCTTTTTGAGAAATCTCGACATTGACTAGATTAAAGCCATGTTGAGTTGAATTCATGATATAGATTTATGGTTAGAGAATGGGTCAGTAAAAATTATGAATAATTATGTTGGATGTCTTAATAGAAAACAAGATACTAAGACGAGGGGTGAATTAGGATCTATACAATTTTTAACATTCAAAACAACTTACTTGTATTTTCCATACACCCTCCAAGGTGAAGGTCAAATTGGGGTGGGGATGACATCCACAAATATTCACTATTGCAATAACAAATTTTTCCTATTAGGACTATAATTTTAATCATTTCTAAGGATCTACCCTATGAGGGAGCTTCCCTATTAAAATATTTCAAATTGTTAAAGGTCTACCTTGATCAAAGCATTTTATACTTACAATGAAGTAAGGACTTAGTTAAGAGATTTACAAACTGTCTATTAAAACCACTATGTTAACAAATTTTCGCTAATTCAATATGTCAAAAATAATTTAGTACACGATCATTTGGTTTTTAGTTACAATTAATAATTACATATCTCCTCCTTCCATTCTCCGATCGGATCTCTTATGTGATATAGGTTTTCTTTGTCCTTCACTACTTCATTAGGTTGCTAACTCTATTTTCTCTACAACTTTATCTTGTTGCATCCAAAACTTATCTCCTTCACTTCCTTCTCATAATTCATACTATATTCTTTGACATATCACTCTATATTATAGAAATAGGCTCTACATCTACCTATTTAAAGGAATCTATAGAATCTTCTAGAATGAGATCTACAATCTAGATATTTTCCTTTTTTCCTCTTCAACTAATTGGTTGTCTAGTCCTCACAAGTATCAATGATCCACATAACAACCCATGTAAAAAACTCTACAACTATTAAATTTTACTTATATGTCATCTCAAAATGGTTTAGCCAAAATTTTGTATCATTTTAGACATTTTTGTTCTCTTTTTGTTACTTGGAACACACTAGCTCTAATGCTTAGTCTTAACTTTTCTTCATGTTGTTTCTCAACCATAAATTGGTTACTCTTTCTATAAAACTCAGCATCTATGTGCTCTTGTCTTCTCATCATTAACTATACTCATCTTATACTAAAATAGTCACTGACCAAAGAATTTATTTGCTAGTATAGAGCTTGGCATATACATGATTAGTTACAAGTCTTTACATCACTTGAACTATGTAGAGTAGCTCGGTCTTAATGATGACCAAATGAATTTTTCTTATATATGAATAAGTTTATAATGCTTATAGAAAAAAAAAATTATAGATACAAGAAATCCCACCATTTTACATTAGTGGCAAAAACATCTTGTCATGATTGTACATCTTTACAATAAAAGAATAAGATTACCCCCCTAGGCCTATGACTTAATGTTTTATAGTGAAAAATATAATTCACAGTTTACATGACTCAAAAAATATTTTTATGTAGCTTTGGCATACCTCATCATTTCTCATTTTTTTCATCACCTTATGAATCACATATCCCCCTTATTTTTTATACTTATTTCTAATGTTGGGGCATCTTCTGCTCGGTAGATAGAATCAACCTAGATTTTTCAATGCATGATTTATGGGCTTGAATTATCATTGCAAGAGGATAATCACATTTGATTCTTACTTATTCAAAAACTTGAATCTTAATCTCTTGATTTGCTACTAAATAAATTAAGTTGTTAGCGATAGAAAGATTATGATCTATTTGAATTAGATACTTTATTGTAGCTACCTCTCATTGCGTAACCTCCAAGTGAGGTATCAAAATCAATTTTATGGAGATCAATTTGGCTCATATTCTTCTATCTATTTTATGTAACCTAGCCAATCTGTCTTGTGCACATAAAAATCTATTATAATATATGGAACTTGGTCTAGTTGACTATGAGATAGAACCTCCTGCTAGATTTATGTTAGCATAATTTTTTTAGATGTTTTCCTATAATTAATTTGTAAACCTTGACACATCAAAAATAATATTATATAGATCGTGTACCCTCTTGATAAGTTCTTCTAGGTTCTATACAAGTGCATGTAATTCCACTTTTCTCACTCCAATGAACGTAGAAACTTTCTCATAAACTTTCTTCTCAAATTTATTTTCTGACTAGATCATCAATTTGTCACTTGCTTCAATATCCTTCGTATTAAATTTTTCAACAATTTTCACTAACTGAGATATTATATGGTCTTTCTCATCAATATTCTCTATGTCAAACACGTCAATACATATGTCTTTAATATCATGAAACACTTTTATATGTTTCTATTCTTTCCTCAACTCTTCATCTCTCTCCTTTCTTACTAATATATCTTGTAAAATGATAGTTTATTCAAATGTGAGATTTGTTAGATCTCATTTTGGAATTTCTATTATTTCATCAAGGATAATAGTATTAGCTAGAGAACTATCCTTTTTCTTGTTTCCTTTCCCTCTCATTAGAGTGTTTTTTCTCAGCATTACTTGAGTAAGAGTAGGTGATGGGGTGTCACCACTCGGTCTTTCTTATCCTTCAATGCTAGGAACAATGATAATAGCACTTGGAAATAATTGAGTAACTACATTTTTTTTATCCTTCTCCCATACTTTATGTGTACTCTCCTTATTTTCCTTATCTAGAGGTCCTAGGACATGTGGTCCTATTTGACCTATAGTAGACACTTCTACATTTCTCTCATTTTATGGTTCTTGCTCACTCTTCTTTATTTGTTTATTGAAATCAGCAATTTGGACTAGTGTTTCTCCTTCCATAGGATAGTACCTTATTTTTTACAATACATGAGTTTAGGTATAGATGTATGAATAGGTGATGTGTATCCATGAGGGCTTGCCATATTAGAATTACAAATGATAGTCAAAATGAAACTAAGGATATTACTAAAGATATATATTAATGGTGTTTCTCGTGATAGAAAAAGTTCTCAATTGTATGGTAACTAGAAATATTCTTGAGATGTTTCCATCAATGCTAAAGAGGGATATTGTTGGAAACTATAATTGAAGCAATTGTTTTGTTAATTTATGTAAAACCTATTGGTGAGATAGTTTTCCATCTGATCTAACTATCATATCGAATTGATTAACGAAGAGGATTTGAGAAGTTGTTTATAACAAAAAAAATTGTAGGAGTTTCTAAATATTCTACCAATTGGTGTTAGAGCATTGGTTCTTACATAGAGAATTTTTAAGGTACTCAAAGCTAAACATCATAACATATAGAAAGTAGATACAAAGTTGAACAAAGAAAAGCTTCTTGTATGGAAAATGTTGATGAGACTACATATAGCTAGTATTGATGATGTCACATTGAAGTTTCTAGATAATTTGTATGTGAATATTATAATAGTCCCTTTGACTACTCAACAACTGAAAGAAAAGTAAGGTGTAAACCATGATGTTAGCCCATATTCATACCCTAACACTAAACCTAACCAAGTTTTATGTTCATACCCTAAAATGTTATTTTTAAAACTTAACCATAACCCTAATCATTTAGCCTTAACCACTAAAATGAGTCTTTTATACCTCAACCTAAACCCTAGCCCTATATTCCTAAACCATAATATCCTACCTAACTCTTATCATAATTCAAATATATATTATTCCATTAAAAAAAATACTTCTAGAATCCTTAGCCTAATCTTGACCCTAATTTAAATATAATTTGAATCCTAATCCATACCCTAACCCTAGTGATGTAGCCCAAACTCTTTCAAAATAATACTCAAAAAATATTAACACAACATAGATTTTAGAAATACTAGATTCTTAATTAAACTTCACCAACTATACTCTACCTTACAATGAAAGAAAATTCCTACTTATGACAATTCTAAAAATTACCATATTTGATAAATTTTTGAAAAAATAGAATCTTTCATTTTTGGTAATTTCCAAAACCCATCCTACGAATCCTATTTTTTCCCAAGAAAAGCCCCCAGCTAAGGAAAGATGAATTGCCAACTAATCTATGAAATCAAGAATATGATTTCAGATTTATTACAAAAGCAATTTTCTAAAAAAATGGAAAAGAACACAAAAACTCAATTTTGGACGTCAAAATGATATTTTAGGCTTCCAAAAAAATATCTAAATGGCCACCTATTGGGATATGCTCCATTAGCAATCCAAATAACTCCTCCTTGCATGACTGCCTATAAAATTTCCTCAAAAACCCATATCCAAGTCAAAAGTTATGACTCCTAGAAGTTGATGCATCACCTAGTCCTTGTGTCACAATAATTTTAATTGTATTGCACAATCATAAGTTAATGTAAGTCATAACCTTAATAATAATTCATTCTATAAGTTTAATCTTTATCCTCCTCTTTTTGATATATTAAAGTTGTTAAAGATGTTTAAATGTAAATATATGGTTTTAAAGATGTAATTATATTGCTCTAGATAGATTTATTTTAACTAAATAGTAATTGTAAATTATTTTATGTTGTACATATTAAACATTGGCTAAAGTTAGGGTTAGAATTTACTTAATCCATACAGTTAAACCTATATTTTACAATTATGTATATTTATGATTCAATGTTCTTTTAGCCCTAATATATTACTTATCATTAGTATAAATATATTCTATCCTTAATTCAGCTATATGCAAATCATAGGTATAAATCAACCCTTCAATTTAATAACCAAAATAAATAACCATAATCTTGAATCATAACCATAATTCACTTCTTGAACCTAACTCTAACAACAATATTTTCATTTACTTGTATGTATCCCTATTGCATCCTTAGGTCTACCACAAATTGTACTTCGACCATAAGAACATTGAACTAGATAAGTTTATCCTAGTTTGAACCCTAACCATAATCCAATAATAGAACTAGAGTCACCATAACCTTAATTGTAATATGTATACTCTAACTAAATCCTGACTAATACATAATCCCAAACCATTAACCTAATCCCAAAACTAACCCTAAACATTATATGTGCATAACAAGATAATATACGTTAAGTTTCAAACCTTGTTCCTAACAAAATTATAATCAATGTAAAAATTGAAGAATTAAGCCTAACCCTTAAATCATAAATTATAAATTGTAATCTTACTTATAAATGGCAATATTTTTAACCAAAAATATTAAATCCTAAATCTTACCCAACATATATTAATGATCAATCTAATGAAACCTAAATTTGTAATTGTTAACACTTTTGAAAACTTTTGGAAAGTCTAAGGACAATCATAACACAAACCTTTTTTCAAAACACCTCTAATCCTTAGCCTAATTTTGACCCCAATCTAAATATAATTTGAATCCTAAGCATAGTAATTGCATAATTTAATTTTATGTTGTACATATTAAACACTAGCCAAAATTATGGGTTAGAATTTACTTAAATTGTATAGTTAAACCTAAACTTTATAATTATGTATGTTTATGATTCAATGTTTCTTTAATCCTAATATATTAAATCATTGGCACGAATATTTTCTCCTCCTCTTTTTGATATATTCAAGTAGTTAAAGATGTATTATATGTAAATCTATATGGTTTTAAGGATGTATTTATATTGATATTTTGAATTTATTTTAGTTAAACAGTAGTTTTGTGAATTTTTATGTTGTATACATATATGTAGATTATATTTCATGGTCCCGCCCCCACCCCCGCCCTTACTCCCTCCATATCCACCCCCACCTCCACCTCCACATCAAGCTCCACCTCCACCTCCATGACCACCTAGTCCTCCTCCACCACCTACCCCTGAGGAACTACATGAGAGCATAGGGCACAACCTTCGTGACCTCATGTGAGATATACAGACTATTAGCCATGAGACTAATCCCCCACTAATGTATTTTATCTTGTAGATAGCATGCAAAGATTTGTACAATCTATATAGCACTTAAATGTGACTTTGATAGCTTCAAAGCATGGAGGAAAAACATACATGACTTATGTTTGAATGGCTTGTCTTATAGATAGGTCCAGTAGCTGAAAATAACTAAAGCAAATTTTAAAAGATATTTTGTAAACCTAAGGATGGATCATAAGATAAGTGATACAAAGCCTCATATATTTATTAGATAGTGCACATACCCCCTCATATCAAAGAACTTTTTGGAGCAGTGGTGGATGGTATTTGACCATCCACCACATGCTAATCATGAGTTGCCCATGCACTTTCTTAAGAAATTATGGGCAAAGTTTGAATTAGGTTTGAAACCCAATTATTTTGATATAAAATCATTTTAGGGGATCAGTGGAGGAATGCCTAAGGATAGGCTTGGAGAAAGGGTCAGGGATAATACAAGGAATTGTCAATGTCCTTAGCCTATTGTTACTCTTCTTGCATTGGTTTTTCTAGTGCTTCTCCATCATCAAGCAATGCCATCTGCTCTTACTTCATTGAGTTCCCTTTTGGAAAATATAGTAGCCCAATGGATGAAGGTGAGGGATATTCTTGTCCTTGGACACATTTGTACACATTGTTATTAACTTATTAACTTATTAACTTATTTTCAACTTTGATTCATGTATAATAATATATGTTGGTTTTACAAATAGGGGATGGATCATACTTTTCCATGTAGGCCTCATTATAGCCTATTATTGACTCCTTCATCTTTCGACCATCTCAAACATGTTGATGCTTCCAGTAGTGAGGCTCAGCCTCAAATACATAATGTATGTACTTTTTCAAGATTTTTTTTATTGCATATGTATGCTTAATAACTCATATCAACAACTTTGATCCATAATTTTTTTTAATATCTGAAGGCAATTGGAGTACATGATCATCATAGTAGCATATCTCTAGACACATCTGTCACATTGTCTAGTGCTCAAGTATGATATATATGCATTTAATTCAAAAAAAATTAGTGTAAATTATGTACATTTTAACTAACATACTTTAAAATTCATGTATATATAATTTTGACTCAAGGTTTATGTATCCATTATTTTAGATAAATGTCAACATGAGTGGTTGTGGGACTATAGGAGTAAGCCGAATGGAGGTACAAATATCATCCTTTGATTTTAGTATTGTTATTTATACATAGTTCATTATGATCTTTATCAAATTTTTAAGTTTATGTATTCTAGTACAGAACCTCACCAATGTCACATTTGGTAGTTATGTTGATGCACCTCCTCCTATTATAGAGGGACAACTATCTCACATGGTATTATTTTAAAAAATTACTAAAAATTTAATTTTATTTGCAAGCTAGATTTTGAAACCCATTTCAATTAAGCATGTACATTTTGTCTTCTTAGGATGCAACACAGGATGTGACACATAATATCCCACAAGATATAACACACAATGTCCCACATGATAAGACACATCAGGCTACATAGGATGATACATCTAGGTCCTCTTTGCATGGAGTATAGAGGGTTTTATATCAGATAGATTAGGTATTTTGTCACATTCAGATTGTGTGCTTATGACACATTGTTTATTATGATACACTTTGTATTAGGAAAATTATCTATATTATATATACTTTTTGACTTCATAGATCATATTATCACATGTTAGACCATTTTATATATTTTTTAAAATTCATATCATGCTAGTGTATCCAATATAGATTCTTATGTTATGATGTTAAGTATGAACAGTTTTCTTTATTATGACATATTTTATTCATGTTATGACACATTTTATTAGTATATGCTATACATGAACAATAATTTTAATTAAATATAGGAACATTAATTTAAACATGTTTGAATGTAAAAGTAATGGGAAAATATAGGAGCTCATTACTTGAATTGTCCAAGAATTTAATATCAAGTGCACACCATTAACTTTCTAATAGAAGTGAACTCCTATATTTTACATAACTAAACACATATTTTATTTAAATAAAAAAGTGAAGTCATATATATGTAACACATTTTTTCAAATGAGATCCTGCAAAATAAAATTTAAAATATACAAAATTAAAAAATTAAAATGTTAATCAAAGTATAAATTAATAAGACCTATTTGTATTATGTAAATATGTTTAATGTTCGTAGTCACTATGTGTAATTGCACAAGATGTTCATGTTGGATCCACCTTAAACATTTAAATTTGCATAGATTTTACTCGAGAATTGAATAAGAGGAATATATAAGTTCTCTAATTTTCTATTGAAAAAACATACATACATTTATATTATATAAGTACATATATAAAAATAGTGTAGGAAAGAAAAAACTTACATGTGTGTATTTTGTAGTCATCCTACTATACCATCTACATCCTCTCTCTTTTGCAATGCACCTTTGATTGCCTTGTACTCATCCATTAAAATTTTCCATAATATCTTATTGGTAGGTATCCCTTTGTATCTTTCTAATATGATATTCATTGCTAGAACCAAATGAAAATAGTGTAAAATATTCTTTTTTGATTGGTAGTCTTCAAATGTTGGTAAACCATTTCGTCTTGTTAGGTTTGTATGTACCTAGGTTCCAACTACAATGATAGACCCAATTGGATACTCAAAATCATCATCATCTACTTGATGACATATCAATTTTTTCTTAGGTTCCACACATCTACCTAGAAAATACTTTGTCTCTTCATTGTTTACATTAGGTGCAATGACAACATAAACATGTCCTACAAGATTAGATAAAGTACATAAATAATTTAATCACATGTGTACATAAATAAATAATATATTAATAAAATGTCCTTGAGTTATATTAATGATATGTACCTAAATAAACAATATAAATAGATGCATGATCAAAGAAAAACTTAAACTTAAATTGTGCATACCAAGTTGTATAAGGTCTAAAATACGACCATAGTCTTCTGATGCAAATGTAACATTTGCGCCTTCATTTACTATATCATCTTGAAAATATGTGTCTATAGGTGCTAATGATTTATGTTTCCAATCTTTAACCCATTTTTTATTCTCACATTCTTCCCATTCACCTACAAGACAAAACTGACAAAAACAAGAAAGCTCCTTTGTCCATATAGTCCAAGTGTTAGAATCTAAAATCCTAAATGAATGCCATTTAGCTGGCTCACTAATTGTCTCAGTCATATATTGAAAGAATATTCTTCTCTTTAACTAGGTAGAAGAAGCGTCTGATTGTAGAGTTCTAACTTGATCCTATGTATAAATATTTGTTACACCATTCTACAATATCATGTGCATTTTTTAATTTGGTTTTTTCCTCGATTTTTAATTTCTCTCTTCAAAGGGCTCTCTCCATGCATGCACTAATAGCATCATGTTCTCCTTTAACATTTCTAGCCTCGAAAAAACTCAACATATGTTGAATATTAGTTTTCCTATGTGTCCTACTCAACCAATAGAATATTCTAGCATTCTTGAATTGTCATGTACAATTATCTAACCATATCCAATGTTGTGTCATTTGAATTTGTCTCTCTCTTAAATTATCATAAAAGACCTTGAAACAATATTGGACAAACTCATATGAATGATGTTTATTATCACTCATATAGAAATGGTGTTCTCTCAATATTTTTTTGATCCTCCTCTATACTATCAGGTGCATACCTATAAACTATATAAATAGAAATCGTTAAATGCATTGAATTGTAATATTGTGCTTGTACCTCATCTTGGGGTGCAAGTGTGTAGTTCTTAGAAAGTCAACAACTAAAAGTATTGTACCAATTGGAAACTCATTCTTACATATGTGAAATTTTCCATCAAGTCATCTGGCATATTGAGAGTGTTTAACATGTTTTGGTATAATCACACTCTTAAACTCATCCATAAATGCATAACAACCTACTTTACCATACAACCATAATCTTTTGATTCAATTGTAACATTTGGGCCTTCATTTACTATATCATCTTCAAAATGTGTTTTAGTGGGTGCTAATGATTTATTTTTCCAATCTTCAACCCTCTCACCTGTAAGACAAAGCCAACAAAAATAAGAAATCTCCCTAGTCCATATAGTCCAAGTGTTAGAATCTGAACTCCTAAATAAATGCCATTTAGCTAACCTGCTAATTATCTCATAGTCATATCTTAATAGGATATTCTTCTCTTCAATTATGTAGAAGAAACATCTAATTGTAGATTTCTGACATGATCCTATGTATAAATATTTTTTATAGTATATGTGTGTATTTTTAATTTTATCTTTTTCCTCAAATTTTAATTGCTCTCTCCAAAGGGCTTTCTTCATGCATGCACCAAAAACATCATGTTCTCCTTTACCATGTCTAGCTTTAAAAAAACTCTGCATATGTTGGATATTAGTTTCCCTATGTGTCCTACTCAACCAATAGGACATTCTAGCATTCTTGAATTGTCATGTACAATTATCTTCCCATATCTAGTATTGTGTCATTTGAATTTGTCTCTCTCTTAAATTATCATAAAAGACCTTGCAAAAATGCTGGACAAACTCATTTGAATGAATTTTATTATCACTTATATAGAAATGGTACTCTCTTAATACTTTTTTGATCCTCATCTATACTATCAGGTTCATGCCTATAAACTTTATGAATAGAAATTGCTACTAGCATTGAATTGTAATATTGTGCTTGTACCTCATCTTGGGGTTTATGTGTCTAATTCTCAGAAAAGTTGACAACTAAAAGTATAGTGCTAACTAGAAATGTATTCTTAAATATATGTAATTTTCCATTATGTCATCTAGCATATTGAGAGTGTTTAACATATTTTGGTATATTCACACTCTTAAACTCATCCATAACATCATGACAACTAACTTTATATGTAACTAGATCACACATTCTTCCAATATTCCCTTCCCACAATGGATATTCAGTAGTTTCAAGCATTTTTACATCAACTAATTATTGTCCTAAAGTATTCAAAGAATTTTCATGCAAACATTCATCTGAAAAAGAAAGATTATGACAGATATCCCATGTATAAGAAAGGCATGCATTGAGAAGAAAATATTGGTCAATAGATGGCTTAAAAAACAAACTTGATATGAAATCCTTTATAGTTTGAGGTGGTATTTTAATACCACATTCCTGCAACATTTCTTTAATATGAATAGTACTATGTATAGATCAAAATACATCATTATGGTAACAAAATTGAACAAGAGCTTTACAACAACATGCAAATCTTTCATGGTTTAAACTTTTCAAAAGATCTTTTACGAATGTTAATAGTTAACACGTTATCATCTAAAAAAATTTCTAAACAATTTAGTTTCAGTCATGTCCAAAAGGTGATTAGGATGTGAATCATGTATTTTTGAGTCAACTCTCAATTAAATAAAATCTCTTCAATTAGTGATACTCTTGTATTATAATGCCAAAAAATTTCAACTAAACTTTTGACTTCATTAGTAAGTTTTGCATAAGATCTCAATAGTCTACCACTAGAAGTCCATAAAATATTTGTTGGTTAACATTCAAAGTTAAGCCTTCTCTTTACAACTCTTTTAAAAGTTTTATGACTTATATTAAGATATCCACTTATGTTACTAATCAATCTTTTGTCAATAGTTTATTTGTTAACTAAATCGTGTTGCATTCTTATCTTTAGATACACTTCTCTTTCTGATAACATTAAAGGCACTAGAAATAGTGGATACAACTTTTTTTAAAGACTCATTTTTATTATTGGGTTTTTCATACATTCCTAACCTTTCCATTACTTTTAGAAATTTAGACATTTTAATTAGTTACAACATCAACTGACATTGAAAACCAAATTTCTTATTATAAAAAATATATCTATATAATCTATTAGCATGTGTCCTAATCTATCTCCACGAAAACAATCCATGAAGCTTATCTAGCACATCATTAGAAAAATGAAAATTGTGTTGATGCACTTTAGTATCATTCAAACATGTTTGTTTAGTACTTGGTGTTTCCATCTCTACATTCATATTATTGTTATTTTCAATTGGCATTTTATTTTCAGTATTTCTTGGATTTTAAATCTCATTTTCATTTTTTATTGGTATTCCTTTTTGGTCTTGCATTTCCATTAGATTTTTTTGTGCATGATCATTTAACAATATATTCTCATGAAGAAAACCTAAATTATTAAAATCATAACCTACTTCTACAAAATCACCAATTTCATAATGAGAAAAAAATCAAGGGTTTGGAGACACAACTTTATTGAATGTTTGATTAGAATCTACACCTAAATCTCCTTGTATTGGGTTCTCTTCTTTAGCCTCTTTATTCATCATAGTATCCTCAATGTCTTTCTCTTCTAAAATGATATTTTAAAGTGAAGACCCAGCATTGCTCAACTCTCTAATTCTTTGTCTTCTATCTCATTAACATTGTTCTTGATTCTCTTTGTTTACTGCAATTTCCTCATTTTTAAGAACTTCTATTTTCTTCTTTCTTCATTGTTTTGATCTCATGTTTGCAGCAACTTTGAATCCAAATTAATAGCTTTCAAATTGAATAAGATGACAAGAACAAAAATGATAGAAATTCGTTGTTGCAGCTCAAAATTATCAATCAATCATTAGAATGATTGATAAGTGCTTTTTGGGGACCAATGACTTCTTAAGAATCAAATGCTAATTTTAAAAAAATTAGGTACCTAATTTTTAAATAATCGGGTACCCAATTTTTAGAATTGGGTAGCTCCTATGGTATCATTAAGGAATTCTTTGTTGTGGTAAGCTTGGTCCTCAATTTGTACAATGACTGAACTGGAATCGGGCACCCAATTTTTGAATTGAAAATCAAGTGCCCGATCTAAAGAGATGGGCAGGAATTTCCCTTTAGCAATGAGTTTTTCCTTGGGGAAAGGGATGGTACAGGGTTGGTGGGACCAAGTATGTGTCTTTATGTATCAAATTTTGATTAGGTTAATTATTCGATAATTTCAAGGATTGTCATAATTTTTATATGGTCTTCCTCATTGAATTTTTTGACATAAAAAGAACCTATTATAGGTCTTACTGTTTTAATTTCAAAAATGTAAGTATTATAGTGTTATGAGTTTATTTTCTACTTTTGCATTATTTATTAATCAAAAGTGTCTCTTAAACATAAAATAATGAGATTCACTAAAACTTTAATATCCTTTTTTATTTTTCACATTTCTTAAATTAATTTACATTTCATATATATATATATACAATTATTTGGAAGTTCAAAAATTATTCAAAAAAGAGATTTTAGAAACTAGCTTAATCATCATTTAAAAATTATTAAAAATTAATAATCATTAAATAATTAAAGAATTTAATATTCTAATAAATCTATGCATGCCTAGAAGATGATCAAGAAAAGGTAAGTGAAAAAGGAAAATAAATATTTATTGAGCCTTGAGCTAAGCATTAGAAAGAGCTTGAGAAGGTAGTAGACATCTTTTGTGAATCTAATAACAAGGATTCTGATGAAGAGGCATCAAAATCTTTACATACATGCTTGCACCCACAATTTGAAAAGAATGATGAGGAGAGATGACAAAAGATTAATCATATGTGGTCATTATTCCAAGTTTTTGTCTTGATGCTTTTGATGATGGCTTCCTATGTGAAGCAGAATTTCTCCATCCTCTATTACTAGTTGTCAAAGAGGAGACAAATGTTGATAAAAGTCAAGGTATGAACTTGGGTATTTCTTCCTCTAACATGTTGGTAAGAAATGAAACTCATGATGATTGGGTGAAAGTAGAGGAAGATCTTAGTGACATAGTTTTTCATGATGAGTTAGAAGAGATTTTTTTAGTGCAACAAATTTGAATCACAAATCTTAGCATTGAAAATAAATCTCTAGACAAGAACATTACTAATATCAATCATGAGGCAGTTCTTGAAGAGATCAATGTGTTTTCTATAGGTAAAGATATTGAAGAGCATCTCAAGGAATATGATCACAAAGTGTGAGTGTTGATAAGCTTGAGGAGGTTCATGGTAATGCTAATGGTCATTCAAGATTTCCTCTTGATCAAGGTCTAAATGCTTAAGGAAGTTACTCCCTTTGTAAGCCCTCTCATCTTGTTGATCAAGATTATGATTTATCATTTACAAAGCTACATACATCCAAACAGGAGTTCAATCCATGAGGAACTATACAAATTGAAGAGGATCATGTCATAGTACACCATTCATGTGGAATAGATAATGACACAAAATCCTTATATTAGTTTGGAAAGGGATCAAAAGTTCATGTAGCATGTTCAAATCAAGAATTAGAGAAATATGAAGATGAAGTAGAAGTGAACCCTACCCCATCTGACCCACAATCAAAATGTAAAGAGGGAAATCTCATCTTGGGTTCATATGATTATGAATCCCAAATAATAAAGGTCATATGCAAGGAGGATGCATTTTTAAATCCAAACCATTTCTTAAAAGGTCCAACCAGGACAAAGATAATTGAAAAAGGAGGCCTACATGTATCAGGCTTCATGATAACCAACCACAAGAAATCCAAGAAAAGTGCTTTCCTTATCGAGAAAATAGTTGGAAATGAATTGATAAGATTAAAAATCTAGTGCTCCAACTCATTCAAAATGAATCCATTGGTGACATGCATCATGAGGAAAAATTGATTGTAAAGTTAGAATGTTTTCATGAGGGATGGTTATTTAGGAACATTCCCTCTTCCAAAACAATGGAGCATGTGAGGAATCTAAAATTTGGAATCCAAGGAGTAAGCCTATAGTTGAAGTTTACTAGAACTTGGGAGTTGCCACCTTTTAAGTCGCCATGGCATTTACTTTTTCAGCTAGTCAATGGGTTTGCATGATTTAGTTGGAGCCAGAACTATGTTAGTTATGAGTTTTTGTTGAGCCTTTTCATCATTTTTGTTTGGCTTGTGCTCCCAATTTTGGTGTGCTCAATCCCTTTTCATGTATTTATCTCTTTTTTGGGTGACTCAATGGCCCTTGTGATAAAGCACTTCTCTTATTTAAGTCTACATTCATTCACCATCCTATACAATCCTTATCTCTAGTTAAAGCTAGTTGTTAGCTTGATAATTAACTAAGGGGTTAAAAAAATATAAAAATCAAAATGAGAGCAAAGAGAGATGTGAAACTCTCTTTACGTACTACTCTCTCACTACAAACTCAAACCTTGCTTTCTCCATGTACTCAAACCCCTCTCTTTCTATGTACTACTCTCTCTCTCTCTCTCTCTCTCTCTCTCTCTCTCTCTCTCTCTCTCTCTCTCTCTACATACTCAAACTAGTCTCTCTCCACATATTCAAACCCCTCTCTTTCTACGTACCCCTCTATCTCTCTTTCCATACTAAAACTACTCTATTTCCATGTACTCAAACCCCCCTCTCTCTGTGCTAAAACCTTTTCAAATATTAAGGTTAAGAGGTTTGACAGGCACACTATTTTGACATAGAAAGATTGACCTCATGAAATATTCACAATGATGCCATGGAAGATGTGTTTTTTTGTGCGTGTATATAAAATATAAAGTTAGGGAATGTATAAATAAGATGGTATTTTGAAGTAAGCCAGAGGATGCAACAAGAATTCAAGGTGAGGAAATCAGAACCAAAGAATCATGCCATAAAACAAGAAATTTTCATTGGAGCTTCAATTTGCTTGTTCGACTCAAAGCATCAAAAGGCAGGCAAACTATTTGATATTATACACAAAGTGGAGTTTAACATTCTTTTACATTTATTCATATATACAGACAACAACCACAAACTAGATAGGTGAATTAGTTTGGTCGATTGCAATGGAAGTGTTTCCTCCCCATTGGATAGCACTGCCTTGCTAAACCATGTATTTTTCTTACAAATCCATATGCAAAATCATGGTGTGTAGGAAAGACACATGATTGTTTGACATAATGATTTCAAGAAAATCCAAGTGGCAGGTGTTAAGATAAATCCCACAAAGGCTCAATATGGAAACATAGAAAAGGCATGTGTACTATTTGACTGAAATTCTCAGGTATACACAGTCCGTAAGTGTCAAGTTGAATCAATATGATAAAAATATTCATATCTATGCTGATGCCATGTTCAACTGACATGTCTTAGTGAATTTTGACCCAGTTAGGAAGTGATGTATTAAATCATTACAATTCCCAGCCTGAGACATAATTCCATTCTAATGGAAGATTGATATCGTTTTCAGTGATGAAATTGGTAAGTGGGAAAGATTTTTATTTATTGGCTCAGCAAGGAGAATTCTCACGAACCATTTGATTAAATGCCTCAACTAAGATAAAAGCACAATCTCAAGGAAAGTGCATATTTTACAAGCATGCCAAAACATGGGGATATTGTTGATGCGAATGCTCAGTAAGGGTTAGTGTGTATTACAACAAATTTCACATATGTTCCGATAGTAGACAACACTTTTGACTTTGGTACATTATAAGACATGTATTAGCTCATGGACATTGTGAAATTCATAGAGAGGTGATCTATCATAAAATTATTTGTAAGTTGATTAGATATCCATTTCAAGAACCATTGTTATTCAAGCTTCAAAGCGTACCACTTGTTCGATTGAATACTAAGACAAGATGAAGAGAATACAATTTGATGCGACTTCTCAAATCAAGTAGTGATTTCAAATCAAAGAAAGAAAGGAATGTAAATTGTTTGACATAATACTTTAGGTAAATGTTAGAACCTGTCACGTCTCACCCTAGAACCCTTTCTTTCTTGCTTATGTGGCTATGTCGACTTGGTCAAAATTAAGATTTAGTTAAAAGTTGAATGAAAGTTAATGTTTTAAAATTTCTAATTGAAATGAATTATGATGATGGATACGTATGAAATGTTACATTCAATGATGATGTTATTTGATGTAATCATGATGTGATGTTTATAGTTCTGATTTAGTTAATATTATTTTTAAATAATGATGCAAACAAGTTGTTAATAATGATCGATATTGACTTCTTGTTATGGTTATGATTGTTTGAGTGGATGCAGGGATTGTTACAACGGAAGTGTGGTCGAGGTAGAGAAGGTTAGCCTTCTGGAAGGGGATGTGTCGGATGACCATGCGACCACACACACTTCACTTAGGATTTATATGATGTTAGAATACTGTTACTGTGTATTACTATGTTAATTTTTAGAAATTAGAATGAATGTGGAAATAAAATTTTATTTAAATAAGAGATTTTGAAATAGGTAAATATAAATCTAATGACAGAAAAGTTTGATCTAATGTTAATTGGATATATTGTGGAAAGCATTAAGACTCTTTTAGGAGCGTTCTTTACTATCACTTTTATAACAAAATTGACTATATATGTTTCCTTGTGAAAACTAATTGTTTAAAAAAAGTGTTGAGATGTTCTCATAAAAAAAAAAAGAAAAAAAAGACATTTGTTAAAAAAAAAAGGGGATATATTTTACCGTTTCTGCATGCGTGCAAAAGGGACAATTAGGTCAGTTACCATCGAATGGGGGAAAAGAATGTGTTAATATAGGTTTTCTTTTGGGAAAAGAAGGGAGCAACACAAAGAAAAAATGCAAGGGATGGAGAAGGAGGTCGGGAGTGGCAGATTGGAGGCCATGGATTCAAGGCAACAGTCAAGAACCAGACTATAAGAGCATAAAGTTGGAAGCAGCATTTCAGGCAAGCATAAGCTGTTCAGCTTCTTCCTTATGTCTTCCTTGCCTACGTCTTTCAATTTGCAGGTGTATCATACGATATAAACTGGTTAATGTATGAAAACATGTAATTATAAACTTTATTTTTCATATTTCTTGATGATCTTCTAAAAAATGCAGACTTTAGTGTCATAATTTTACTGATTTAAAAGAAAGGAGGGTTTTAAGAATTTCTTAAACTATACCAGTAAATTAAAAACTAAAATTTTGGTTTAGAGCAACCATTTGAATCAAAACAATGGCAGCGAATCTGAGAAAAGAACCAAAATACCTTAAAAAATTTATGCCGCTTCATATTCTTTTCATGTGTGTTTTTCTTTTATATATTAGATCAGACCACAATAGTATGATGGCGCCTCCCAGACTGAAGCAAAAACTTTCAATGTGTTAGATTGATGTGATAACCAACTACACTATGTGATACTTTTAGATCAAATCTTTTCCTTAATTATGGAAGTCCTTGTTAAATGGATTGACCTCTGACATTTGTTGTACCTTCCAAAAACATTATACTAGAACTGGAATATTAGGAGTAGACACATTTTACATTTGTAGTGAGTACATTGTTATTTGACTAGAAAATGTTAGTACCCTCTAAATGTAACTGTGCTATTACAGTCTTACTACTGTTACTTAACAGGATAAACTAGAGGTATTAATCTTTAAATCAAGAAGTCATGTTGTTAGAAACTCTATAGGACCTCCTCAATATCCACATAGCTGCGTTATGTTTTATTTTAATAAGCTGAACTTCCTTTATTTGGCTGCATTACTGAGGTTCAATGCAACTTGAAAGCTAGAGAATTATTCTTACAACAGTGAATGCATGTTTGAAGTCTGTTTTTTATTCTCGGATTATTACCACATTTAGGGTAAGTGATAAGCTGAAATCTTTATAACCTCTGAACATTACTCTCCTCAATATATTTTAGACTAACCTTGGTCTATGAGCAACTGGAATTTTATGTAAAACATCAACCAACTTACATCAGCATGAGCCTGCTAATTTCTAATTCTTTATACAATGCACTTGGAAATGTCGTTTTCCAAATCTTACATGAACGCAGTATTTTGGATGATTCAACACTTTTAGATTGACTAAACCACGTAATCATAGCATTTCTAATAGTATTATGATTGGCTAATATTGAGCGGTAACATTGATATTTATATGTAAACTTGTTGGTAGCATTAATAAGTATATCCCCTCATGTCAGGTGTAATGTAGCGATTTATGGGACAGATAGGTGGATATCTTCATGCTTAGTTTCCCTATCTGCCAGTACTGTAGAATGGTTGCATTCTATTTTTGTTTCATCTATAGGTAAATTTAGGTTGAAAGTGCTTGGACAAGCCATTTTATTTTTCCAAATATTGCATATGTGACACATGGTTATGCCTATTTGGTATTCATTTACTGAATATGTATAGATATGTAGTTATTTATTATTTCCCAGCTACATTCCGTGTTTAGACTACTAGGCACATTGTTGCAATGCAGAAATGTTACACGGTCGCACCAGATACATCCGATCCATCTTGTTCCAGGAAGCTAGGCTTCTCGTGCTAGGGTCAGGGAACTCTTCATGTTAGGAAGAGTCCCGAGGGAGTACTTCACTCCGTGGTTGGTGAGGTTAAAGCGCCTGGGCCACACTTCCATCTCGGGAAGCAAGTGGGAGACGTCTTACAACTTTCAAAAACTAGAACCACTAGAGAGCTCATTGGAAAGTCATCTCAGTTTGATTGCCTAGCTCGTCATTTGAGATGTACTTATTTATAACATTGTAACTCATTAAAGTTCAGCTGTAATTTGATGCTCATTCAAAAATGGTAACTTGTAACTGTTATATGTCGATCAACAAATTGAAATTTTATGTAATTGTTGAAAAGTTGTAAGAAGGATCAGCTAAATGGAAATGATGTATGTCACGACATGAATGTATGTAAAAGAATTTATGATGATCAATTTTAATGATTATTTATCTTTTGTAACGAATAGTGTGACTTTTCCACTTTTATGTGAATAGTTTCTTTCTGCATTTTTCGGTTGAAAATTATGTGGCATAGTTAGTCTAGACTAGTTCTTTACAGAACTAGCACAAAAAGTTGAGATTTTGGTTGTATTTTATGATTATCTAAAGGAGAAGAAATTGAGAGTTTGAAAATACAAAGTCAAGACAGCATTGAACAAGGAGCTTGGTAGTTGCATCTAAACTTGTCTCAGATTTTTATTTGTATATTTTATACAAAGGCTAAATTTAGCTTTAACCTTATTTTAGTCAATGTGTTAACTCTTCTTAGTTATGTTTACACATCAAAAATTGGAGTTGTAAAAGTTAGAGTTGGTTATGAACCTTCTTTAGAGTAATCCAAACTCTACTTTTTGAGTATTTAAGAACCCAAAAAGTTGCTTATGCAAGAATACATTATAAATTCATGAACAACACATGTAATGAGGACTTTTTGGATTTAGAGACAAGAGATACTTAAATTTTGATAGGAAGGCAATTTTTGGAAAGTGTGTACAATTCTTGTTCTTGCAATCAACATTTTTCTTAGGTTTTCGGTGCTAAGAAATAAAAGTACATTTTCTTTATCTTTTCAACAAAATCTAAATTTTCAAAGTTTTGATACTTTGTAATGAGTATTTTCATGGTATGATTTAAATATTCATGTATCATTGAATTAGCTTTGTGTCGATGATATCTTTCAAGCGTAGTTCTTATTTGTTTTCAATAGCAATTTACATCAATTTTAGGAAGAATTGAAATCATGTGATGCATTCCTCATCAATAGTTTCCTTTCTATCATTTAAGTTGTAATTGTCTTTATTTTGAAAAATCACAAATACCCATATCTTATGAGGGAGCTGCCCCTCTCAAATGTAGAGGAAGATTGCAATCTGATAGTTATCAATTATGATCTCTCCAACTGTTGGCCCACTTGTCACTGTTCATAGGGAAAACATGGTCATTATCAGAAGTAACTTCAAAGCAAAAAATCTATTTACCAAAAAAATAAAACTAAAAATTACAAAACACTTACAATTGACAAAACCCTTACCACTGTTAGCCTCTTGCAATTATGGAGGACTTTTCCCAAATTCCTCCAAGAAACATAATGAGAGAGGTGCCTTATCATATTAGTACCTTGATATTAGAATAACTATATATGAAGCTCTTCAAGTTGACCATTTCAGATTATGTCATTATAATTTATTATGTCAGCTAAATTTAAATCAAATTAATATTGCTATTGTTAGTAATATAAATATATAAAGTTGATGTTAATTTTTTTTAAAAAGATTTATTATTGTTCATAAATATTATCTTTCTTATTGTTAATTTTGAAATAGTTTTAAGCTCACTAATACAATAAATAAAATTATTATTTTTACTCATTATATTTAAGTATTATATTGTTTAAAAAATTATATTAAATATCATTATAAATATATTTAAAAACCTATAAAATACATAATAAATTAAAACTTTAATTTAATTATCAATGAATATTAATTTTATATTAATAAAAAAATGACAAGATTTATTAATTTTATATTAATAAAACAAAATTGACAAGGTTTACATTAACATTTGTATCCTAAAATTATGCTGAAGAAAAGAGAAATGAATATGGTGGATGCAATAGTATTTGAGTATGACAAGTACAAATAAATTAATTTAATTTATTATAGTTTATAAAATATTTTAATTAATTAAAATATTATACATTTATATTTCTCTATAATGATATTAATTATAATTTAAATTTATATATTATTTATTAATATAATTATTTATATATATATTTTATTGTATATATATATATATATATATATATATCATGTGATACTATTATATTATAAATAAATTATAATATCTTTATAATAATAATATTTCTTAAATGATTATATAATATAAGGAATATGTAACCCAACCAATATATTTACCCAATCAAATATTAACAAAATATTTTTAAAAAATTGTAACATTAAAAATCTTGCATGTATGCTAAAGTTAAAATTAATTATTTATCAGTTGTACAAAGCAAAACAAAATTAATCAGTGATTAAAGCCTGCCTAAAATTCAAAATGTGTCACAATAGTACTTATACTAATAATAACCGAAGAAACTGTTACGAACATGATTGAATAGCGATGTTTCTTCAAAGTTTACATTGAGGAGATAAATTCTACACTCCAACTGTTTCCATCGTACACTATTGCCATAACGAATATGAACATGAGACTAAAGAGTCATCTTTTCTCCTCCTCCTACAGTTTCTCTGATTTCTTCTTCGCAGGTGGCTTCTCAGCGGGCTTCTCAATGTGTACACCGCTGTGCGGAATCACAATGCCTCTCAAAATTTGGCTGATATCCTCATCGTCCCTTATCACCAAAGCAATATGCCGAGGAGTTATTCTCTTCCTCTTCATACCTCTCGCCTTACGCCATAAACAACACGTGAACACCATCAAAATTGAGTGAGTCACTGTTAACTTTAAATCATCAATGAAAATGTCAGAATGAGAAAGGCAATTCAAATACGGCTAGAAACAAATTGAGTCAGGCTATATGAATTAAATATGAGTTATTAAATAACAAAAGTTTAATAGATAGCTTTTAGATTTGATTGTGTAGTATTTTTATATTAATTAAATACATTGTATTGATGAATCATATAGTATGATTCAACATCTTGATTAAAAAATTACACAATAAAATTCAAAAATTATATATCCAATTTAGAAAGATAATAAAAATCTTATAACTATTTAACATTTTTAACCTAAAATATTAATAATACGTCTGCGGCTATAAACTCCATAACGGCGGCCATGTATACGGGAGCTGTTTCTCCCACCCGCTTTGCATATCTGCCCTTCCTCAAGTACCTTCCAATTCTCCCAACGGGAAATACTAATTCCGCCCGGACACTCTTGGATTTCCTCCTCTGTCTTCTTCTACGCCTACCTTCTCCAACCTCCCATCGCCCACGGCTACTTTCTCCAACCTTCATCCTCTTAATATATATACTTGTGCTTTTATCAGATACAAAATCTGATGTAGGCAGTGGCTACACTAATATGTAGATAGTGGCTCAATATATAGTAAACGACGAAGCCCATGATCGATTTGTGGGTCGCTTCTCTGACCAATAATATCGTATCTCACATTCAAGTTTCTGTTTTCTCATCTCTTTTCCTTAGATACCAAAATTCTATTTCTCAACAATGGAATCTTTTCAGACCATCAAACACTCGCTTTCTAAATTTGCTGAGGATTGGCATTCAAACAAATTGCAATGTGAGTGAGTGAGGCTCGATTTTGTTGATACCAATAATCGACTTGAGATTCCCTAAAATTTATAAATAAAATGTTATTTTGGATAGAATTCTATTTTGTAAAGCAAGGGAGTTTGTAAAGTTCTATTTGTTATCATTATTTTCATTATCTTTGCAAAATTTGTTTATGTAAAAGCGAAACCAAAATGGAATATTTCCTGTATCGATATAGAAATTCTATTTCTCACCAATGGAATCTTTTCACCCATCGAACACTCGCTTTATAAATTTGCTGAGGATTGGCATTCAAACAAATTGCAATGTGAGTGAGTGAGGCTCGATTTTGTTGATACCAATAATCTATTTGTTATCATTATTTTCATTATCTTTCCAAAATTTGGTTAGGAAAAAGCGAAAATTCTTTAGACGCTTTATAGTAACTTGGGACTATTATATAAGTTTTATTATTTTTTGTAATTTTAATTTTTTTGGGTCACATTTTCAATTGGTAAGATATATATATGAGAGGGATCTATTTGTCTTACTGTATCTGATATGGTAGTTGACTTTGTAATCTTTCTTTCAAGAACATAAGTTTTCCACTGATAAAATATTTAATTATAATTGAAAGAAAAGATAAAAAATCATATGAAATAATTTCATCAATATGTAATCCTTTACTAATATCTTATAAAATCCTCAAAATACTCTACATGCAAGCACTCTAACACTCATATGCAAATATACAATTCAATTCTATCTTAATAATCAAACACATTATACACCATATCCCTATTAATAACCTCTCTTCATCTTTAGATAAACCCTCATCTTTCCATAAATCCAACTACTTCTTACCACTCGTTACTTCATTCCTTGCATTGTCTGTTAAAAAAACAAAAAACATCATTCAACTACCACATAAAAATTCATCTATATTTTTATATGACACGCTTACTCATCCTCTCTTTTATGACACAAGCTGACTTCTCCTCTTTAACTATGCATTAGCAGTGAATTGCTTCATCATACACTTTGATGCCTCTCTTCCCTTTGCAAGAATTCCTCTACAACACACTCATTCGTATATCTTCTTGTTACCATATTTTTCACTTGAATGATGATTATACTGGGAAATATATATATATATATATATATTTAATCTTCCAAGTGGTGTGGATTAATTTATAAAAAAATTGAAAAACTGGAAAACTGTAAAATGGGAAGGAAAGAATATTTTGGTTATCATAAACATAATATCAAATTCTAGAATTTTAACAACTTTAATTCTATTAGTGTGATCAGATTTCCACAATCCATCATAGTTATGTAAATTAGTTTCTGGATTGGATTGTGTGTCGATTTTTCTCATCAATGTTTCGAGTCACTTACTTTATTTTACATCTCTTGCTCTCTCATCCTGATGATGGATCACGTAGTGTGATTCGAAACGTTGATGGTAAAAATCTTCACACAATCTAATCCAGAAACTAATTTACATAACTTTAATTCTATCAAAGATATTTTCATAAGAATGAATGGTATATTTCCCTACAATTATTTAATTTGTATGAGAATCAACATTTCTAAGAAAGCATTCGTAATAAAATTTCTAAAGATAGGGGCTTTAGAAATTTTTTGACTTTTATAGAACATATAATAAAAAATTTATTCTATGTAATAGATTCTTAACTATTCTAGTATCTTTTTTAAGTTAGAGAAAAGATGAGCATATATTACAACACTAGTCCTTGTATATCTTATTTATTTGATTTGCATATTATTTCTTGAATAATCACATTGATGAACCCTTGTAGTCAAATCAAGTTTGGATATCTAAACTTATTCTTAAAATTAATATTTTTTGGTGAATCAGTGTTCATATTAATAGTCATATCTTCAACAAATTAAATAAAAGAGGGCTCTTGTTTGTGAATGGTTTCTCTTATATTTTATGGATTTTAAAAGTGTTGATCATATAAATTTTTACTTACCTTATGCCTATTACCTTATTCTCACAATATGCATAAGATTAATAGCAAATGACAATAAAATAGAGATTCAACTAAAAATGTGTCTACATGAGTGCAATTTAAATTATCATAATGATTAAACTATGCAATTGATCCTATAATTGATGCAATTAAACGCTAAAAAATCTTAAATGATTTTAATAATAAATGTATATGGTTTATTAACATGTAAAATAAAATGAATTATGATCTGATATGATAAAACTACTCTAGAATCAATTTGGCATGATCTCCTTATAAATATTCTAGATGAAAATGCCTCTATGTGGGTTTTTTTAAAGATTTTTCTTGGAAGAAATTGATTGAATTTAAATTTTATGGTTTGTATTGGTCCACAATGAGTGGTTGAGAGTAGGACCTTGAGTAATCCATGTTATTCCATCTCACTAATGTTTGGTTTTAAGTATTATGTTTTTTGTGACTTGAGTGGATGATAGGACAACTAATTAATTTAATAAATTAATATCAATATAATTAAATAGTTTGGGCAATAAGTTGATTAGTATACTTTGATGATTGATCACTAATATTCAAGTATTTATGAACAATTTAATTAAATTAATCTAATCTAGTTACACAAGTAATCCTATGGTTGAATTTATTTAATTACCTTAACTAGGGTTAAATCACCTAATTAGGGTTTGGATCTATTTTATCATTATTTAGGTCTTTTGATAAGGATAGAATAAATTCTAGGTGATTAGATTTGCCTCTCCCTGAAGAAACATTTTATTAGTGTGCATCTAATGTTTGATGTCAATAGGGTTTAGATTCAGAAAATAGTTTGATATAGATCCTCAAGAAACTATTTAAAATATAAAGTTTGTGTAAACTTGATGTGGTGCCTCATGATAAGTTTGAAAGAAAGACAACCAAATTGATATGAAGTGATAAAATTAATAATCTACTTATTCTGGTGATGTCAGTTATAAAGAATAATGAATTTGATGTGCTGTGATGAAGTTGATCACATGTCCCTATTAATTTAAATGATGAAAACACTAATAAGAGCAAGCAAGTTATTAGATGAAATAACTCATTCCCTATGATTTTATTGGTTCAAGATAACCAACTTGATATGGATTTTGATGAATTTGGTATACCCTTGGCAAAATCATTTAGTTTAATTAAATCCTACTAATGAATTTGATTAAATTATTTCCTACTTATCAATATTATTTAGTTCAATTTGATAAACTGGATTTCTAATTCGATAACTAGTTGATTGATTTAAGATTTAATTTTATTGTAGATGCCTTGATTGTTCAAGAATGTTTGATGAAATTTAACTAACAATATGATGATTTGATGGAAATTAATGCTTCTAATTTTCTAACAAAAATTTAATTCCCTAAATTAAACCCATGCCTCAATTTCAAAAAGTGATAATGTGTTTGATGGTTTGATTTATCAATTCTGATTATTAGCCTCCCTTGGGAGAGAAATAGAAAGGAAATAAATATTGTGAACTATTTTTGAACATATTTTATTGATTAGAAATTGATTCTATTGATTAAAATGGATTTTGAGTTATATTGAGATGAGTTTGGCTAACTTTGACTTTGATTTGACTTTATTTTTCAATTTAGACTATAGTTTGACCTAGTTTGACTAATTTACATATGAAATTATTTAAACCAATTTTTAAAATATATTGAGTTTATTCTACAAATGATTTGATTGGATTTGACTTATATTTAATTGAAATTTGACTAGAGTTGACTTAAGAGTTGACTTGGTGCAATTGACTTTCATTTTGATTTTGATCCTAATGTTTCTTTTGATGATTTCAATTTACCATTTGATGTCAATTTGGTTTCTATATGACAAAGTCAAAAATTAGGTAAAAAAATTATACTATTTATTTTATCTTTTAGTCTATGGTGATTTTCTAGCCTCTAATTGAGCATCATGTGGATTCCCATTGAGATCCATAGTTTTGAGCTTGTCCACATACATTGATGTCCAATAAATTACCCTTCTCTTCTATATCATTGATTTGAAACCTTTTTGTTGATTTTTTTATATGAATTTATGTTGAAAATATTTGTTTAGCATTTTGTAATTTCCTATATCCTACATTGTATGAGATAGAGCCATCAATTTGAGGATGCCATGTGAATCCAAATCTATAAAAAATGGCAATGATTAACCAAGAAAGGTCAAAAGAATCATATTTTTATGATGGTTGATAATTTTTCATACATAAATCCCTAAACAAGATGATGTAGAGAACACTAGGAAATAATGACTATTACCTACAGCCCACAAAACTAGTTTAACTAGAAACTATGTAGAATATCCCAACTAATCTCTAGTTTAGTAAAAATAAAATAGTACCTTACAACTCATTTCCAATTCTTGAAAACATCACTAACACCTATCAACTTTGATACAACTTACACCTCAAAATCTTCTCTTGAAGCCACTATCCCATTTAGGCTTCAACCTAGACATGTGAGGGTAATACCTCCTCTAGTTGCATGTTATGGATTATGCTTTTCCTCTCACTACTTATGAACTCTAGGGACCCAATACAATCATTGCAGATGGGTAGGATCCTTTGTGAGGTTTAAAACATGGCTTAACCCCCTCTTGTGGATTCTATTAGTCTATTGGTTGTATTAGGCACTAACAATTGATGTTTTGATGCCAAAAAAGCCCTATACTATAATGATTGTTGTTAAAGCTTTGTCATAGGTTTAAATCCTTGTATCTCATAGTGAGTGATGCAAGGAGGGGGACTATCAATAGTGGGCTAGCGTTACTCATGAGGTTCATGGCATGGCTTAATTATCTCTTATGGATTCTATAAGCCTAGTGGTTGTATTAGTTATTGATAGATCAATATTTTGGTAAAAATGTAACTATGGTAGTTAACATCCACTCTAAAAATCCACTATTGGTTTGGGTCTAATCCATCGACTTTCTTTTCTACAATTAATTTTTTTGGTGTAAATATGTATTTACTATTTACACTTACTTAAGTTTACTTAGGTTAATGCATTATTTTATTATATTGCATTTTTTTTTAATTTATTTTGTGAGACACTTAGGTTTTTGCACACCTTTATGAGTTGTCATGTTGAAAACATAGAACTATGCAACTCTAATTCAGCACATGGTGTCTACAACACTGGAGTTTGCATCATTCACTAAGTTGTCATGTAAAGAACACAGTTATTTGCACTCCATTTTTAGCACATGTTGTCTACAACATAAATTTGCATGTTACATTATTGTAGGCTTATCCTCTCATCATCGCACTTACTTTCGTGCTTAATAGAAGATAACTCATATCTGGTGGACATGTGTCTGGTTGTAGGACATATCATGTAACTAATTCTTAGGCATTCTAGATTCATCTTAGAGGACTTTATATATAGTCCTTCCTAGTGTACTTTCATTGATATGGAATTGAATACTATATAGTTATTCTAATCATTCTCTGCTCTATTTTATGCTTGTGTTTGAGTTCCTTGGTCTTAGGTGAATTTTTCCCTAAGGAAAATTCTTACATGTTATCAGAGCTTGGAGATTCTATCTTCACATAGCCGTTCGAGACCATTGTTGCTTCAACACCTCAACCTGAATCTAGAGTAATGATATCATTGGGAGCATCTACAGCCATAAAGGACCTCACCATTGCATCTAGAATGACTATAAATTTGCATACTGTAGGCCAAAGTCGATCGTGAGGAAAAAAATTTGCAAATCAGCACCTGGACACCCTAATTTGCAATTTAGGTATGGTCATTTTGCAGATCTAATTAATTTTTTTTTGGATTTGTAATTTTACTATTCTCTAGTTTTGCAAAAAAAAATTGAATTTTTTTTAGGCCAGGTAGCCTTGTAGAGAATTTTTTTTTGCATAGGTACCAGGCAGTTAGATCTCAACCCTACACCCTGTACAAAGAATATTCTACAGAATATTCCTTTAAGGAGCAACATATTCCATTATTTATTATTAAGTGTAATAGTCAAAATTAGGGCAAGATCCTGGCACGATAAGCCAACAAGTGGCCACTTCAAAGTCCTACATAGTTCAAAGTTTGCCCAAGCAACATTTTTTGGTGACCAAGCAACCCCACACTTAACAGGTAGCTTTTTTTCATTAACTCTTGCCAATGGTTGCTTTTATATAGTAAAGTGTTATTTCCCATCTATGTGGGATAATACCTATTAACTTTGGCTTCCTATTTGCGAGGTTCTAGCTATTGCAAATTAAAAACCCCCAGTGTGTGATTGCTTCCAACCACTGCAAAGATAATCCAATGCCTGCAACTTAATCCCAGTGCACACGATAGACACCATTGATGACCTTTTTTTTCTATGCCTGCAATAAACCCACTATTTCAGCATGAATAATTCTCGTGACAGTAGTGTTTTTCCATTTCTCGGTGATGATTTTTGGAGCTCTAGCGTGTGCTTCCACATGCCACATGGCATTCCCATAGTGAGCTCCCCTACCACATGTCAAGCAACCTACAGATTGCACCTCTATTCATTGCATGACCCTATTATCTCCTTCCATGTGGACCCATCCACACAGACTGGCCCGCGTTAGCTTTGACACTATCAACCATGGTGGACTGACAACTTAGCCAGTTGTACCACTAGCTGGAAAGACCTACAAACTGCCATGAGGACTACCAACAAGGAGCCACAACACACCTTTCCATACTATTTCATATAGGTGATGTCATCTAGTCATATGATTGTACAACACATTAGCTACCACATCATCCAAAGCATTATTTTTTTGTGCATTTCATAGGAAAAGATTTAATGGTCGTCTGACCACCATTGCCAAGAAATTTAGAACTACTATGACAGTCATTTGACTATCAAATTTAAGCATGCAATTTTCCTTCCAGACCCCTCTTTAGATTGCTTTTTGATTTGTTAGCCTAACTTTGTGAGGCCATAACTCAGTCATTCAAACTCCAATTCAGGTGTAATATTTTTTTATTTTGGGTAGAATTTCCTAAACTTTTTAGTGGTATTGTTCTTTTCTAGTTTTGGTACAAGGAGTTTTCAAAATTTTCATTTTTTGGCATCTATACTTGTTCAATCCTACATTTTACAACTTCAAATGCTCCATATAGGCTCATTTAGACACAAAAACATTTCCATTTTTTTAAAGTGCATTATTTTTCATCTACTTTCCAAATTTGTAGTTAGATTCTAGGGTTGTGTGGACAAAAATCTCACTTTCAGAACTAAGGCTTTTCCTACATTGTATTGCTTTGATTACTTTTCAAAATTGTTGTACATCTGAGCTACAATGCATAGTGACAGATTTGGGCCTCAAAAGGTAGTTGTAAAAAGAAAAATTAGAAGTTCACTTTGTAGATTTTAATAAGTGGCCAATTGTACATGCACTACATATAAAGTGCCAAAAGCATCTTTTTTGGGGTGGTCTTTTGATTGAGTGAAAAGTGGGGATGTGTACTATGTTCTTGTGTCTCTCTTGTTTGCTCTTTTCATTTTTTGCATCATGGGTTCACCTAAATGTACACTTCTAACTACACAATTATTGTACATGGAAAGATATTGTATCGAGTATATTAATGGAAAAAGTTCTAAATCTTTATATTGATGGTACAATTCCAAAACCCACTAATGCTAAAAAAACTCATTGATTGGAAAATTATAGATAATCAGGCTTTAGGAATTATCAGGAGTTGTGTACATAGAGATTTCTTCTTCCACATTGTTAGTTTCATGGACTCCAAACTTGAATCATTATATGGTAAGGTGGATGAGGAAAAGGGTTTTTAGATTGAGGAAAATCTACATCTCTTGGATCCAAAGAATTTTGACACAATTCAAGATTACATCAACAAAGCCAATGAGTATAGGGCACTACTTAAAGATTGTGAAAATCCCATGAAGTATGACAAGTTGATTCATCGTATCCTGAAGAAGCTACCTTTAGAGTATGCATCCTTTGTTTCGAGTTATAATACTCATAGGTTGACCATGGGAAGTGTTTTCTAAAAGCCTACATTTGATGCATTTGTAGAGATTTTGATTGTTGCACAATCTCACTTGATAGATTTTGGACTTCTCATGACATCAAAGACCAAAGCACTGGTGGCTAGTGATGAGCACCAATCAAGTCAAGGAGGGAAAAGTTCTAGCAACAAGAAGAAGAAGTAGTGGAAGTAGAAATCATAATTTGAGACACAACAATCCTCCTCACAACAAGGCAATTCTTCTTCCAAGAAGAAGGGAAGTAATGAAAAGAAGGACAAACTTTTATATGCATATTGCAAAAAGACAAATCATGATTAACATCATTTGCAAGACTAAAAGAATCGATGAGTTGGAAAACATACTCAAGAAGAACAAAATTCAAGTCTAGGTACTTCCAAGGATTCAGCTCCAACCTCTTAAAATGGAAAAGGGAAAGAACTTATGGAAAATATAAGTTCTTCATTGGAATGGATACTTGACTTAGGTGCCTCCTATCATATGGGTTCTCCAAAGGGAGACTTTTCTTCATTGAAGCAGTCACAGGTACTGTACATGTTTTTGGTAGATGATATTAAAATAGAAGTTCAAGGAAAAGGAAATGTAGAAATGGAAAATATGGAGTTCAAATATGTTCTCTACATTCCAAACCATAGCTCCAATCTCATCTTTGTTTACCAAATCACTCACCTTGGAGATGGTCACAAAGTTGAGTTCCTTCCAGATTCAGTGATGGTGCATAGTTTAAAAGATGATTCATTGGTTGTAGTGAGGAAAGTAAATCATGACAAGAGGCTTTATTCCTTCTCCCACTTTGGGCCTAAGTCTCCTTCTCAAGCCTTGTTGAATCACTCTACTTCACAAACAAAATTATGGCATTAGTAGTTTGGTCATCTTTCCTACCACTACCTTCAACAAATTTTCTCAAAACACATGGTCAAATGTCTAACTAACATCAGCTTTTCTAAGGGTGAGTGTTCATCTTTTTTAGTGGATGTGCATCTCGAGGAGAAGTATGATAAAGGGAAGTCTTCTAGAGCACTAGTTGTTCTTCAATTGGTTCACATGGTTTTAGCAGGTCCTTTTGTAGTGACATTTACTTTTGTTAATGAGTTTTCATGCTTCACATGGGTCTACTTCCTTCATCATAAGAATAAAATGGTTGATAAGCCTCAAGCCTTCAAGAGTCATGTTGAAAAAAAATCAAGGAAAACCATCAAGGTTCTACAGATGGACAATGAGAATAGATATATGGACAAAAGACTTAAAGACTTCTACAAACTTGAGGGGATTGATCTTTAGAATCCACCAGCATTCAGTCCACATAAGACAGATGTTGTAGCTATGAGGTTTAGAACTCTTAAGACCATAAAACATTGCATGATAAAACCCAAGTCTCTTGATCCAGCACTTGAAGTTGAAGCCATTAGCAGTACTACTCACATACTTAATAGGTTAGGTCTCCTCATAATTCCCTAGATGGAAAAACTCCCTTTTAGGCATGGTGCAGTAGAAAACCAATTGTGAGTCACTTTAGAGTCTTCGGTTGTCTAGCATGGTTAAACCTATCTTCCAAGGGATGCAAGGAACCAAGACCTAGGCCTTATACTTTCATCAGTTATGAAGATAGTGCTAAGGTATATATACTTATGGATCCTGAGACTCATGATATTTTTGTGGAGAAGGATGTTCACTTTGAGGAAAGTTCACCCAACTTATCCTCTAATTCTCTGCACACTTCATACATTATGGAAACTGATAGTGACACCAATGATAGTACTTCAACAGATTTAGACACGTGGGGTATCATCGATAGTTTTAGTGAGAGGTCATGACATTAGTATAGTCCACATGCATACATTTCCATAGTGATAGGTCCAACACAGTAGGGTACACTTTGTCTTCCAACTCTAGCTTTAGTCAACGACTTCTTGGCAGACGTTATAGGTTTGTTCATGGAGTCACACACCATAGATTTGGGAGATAGCCTTGATGATTTACATATTCTCTTTGATGAAGATGATCCTTCTATAGTTGTTGTGAGGGCTCACTCTAACCCTCATGTCCATTCTCTACATGATCAATCTCCACGATTTGGCATGATTGTGGATCCTTCTGTTTATCAATTGTTGGAGGTCTCTTTATCAGCATAGGAGATAGATTGTTCATTGGAATAGGTTCAATAGACATCCTTGCTAGATCTACATTCATTCTTTCAACCACAGTTGGAAGGGGCAAACATCAGCATTGACACATGGACACTTGAGTAGGTTTCAGGGCCACCATACATCTTTAGGATTGTATCTTTGCCACTATTTCTTCCAAAGGGGAGGAACATTGTTTTGCACTCATGGACTAGCTTCTTCCTTGGAGTAGCAATCACTTGTTTTCATTTTTCATTAGCAGGGGGGGGACTACCTTGTCTCTCTTCCTCTTCTTTCTTATGGGGGGGACTTTTTCCTCTTATGAGATCTTGTTCTTCTGATTCTTAACTATTTTATATACTTGATATATGTCATAATGGGGGGGTCTTGTTTACTCCATCCATCCATGCATCTAGTCTTTTCATCTCTCTTTTTGGGGGAAGGTTTTTCCAGTGAGGTTTTCCTTCTTTCTCTGTTTTATGAGAGATTGCATTTCATTATGTACATGGGTACCTAACATGGCCTAGTAGCTGGGACCCATTATGCATTTCATCCTAGTTTTTGTAAGCTTAAGGGCATCCCCCTAAGTTGCACTTAAGGTGGGGTGTTGGTATAAATACATATTTACTATTTACACTTACTTAAATTTACTTAGGTTAATCATTATTTTATTATATTGTATTATTTTATTATTTATTTTATGAGACACTTAGGAGTTTGCACACCTTTATGAGTTGTCATGTTGACAACATAGAAGTACGCAACTCTAATTTAGCACATGGTGTATACAACACTAGAGTTTGCATCATTCACTAAGTTGTCATGTAGACAACATAGTTATTCACACTCCCTTTTTAGCACATGTTGTATACAACATAAACTTGCATCTTACACCATTGTAGGCTTATCTTCTCATCATTGCACTTACTTCTGTGCTTAATGGAGGATAACCCATATCTAGTGGACATGTGCCTGGTCGAATGACTTATCATGTAGCTAACTCCTAGGCATTCCAGATGCATCTCAAAGGCCTTTATATACAGGCACTCCTAGTGTACTTTCATTAATATGGAATTGAATACTATATAATTATTCTGATCATACTCTAGTCTATTTTGTGTTTGGTCTTGGTTGATTTTTTTTCCTAAGGAAAATTCTTACAAATTTTGTATTCAACTATGAAGAATAACATATAAATATTTGCAATAAATATTTTTTTATTTCCAACACTTTTACTTCCTGGTCTAAGACCTCACTCATTTTAAACTATATTGGAGATCCTAACTATCTACTAGTAGTGCAAAAAGTTAGGATATCTATTTTTACTATTAAACCCTAGGTAAGAAAGGATTTTAAAATTATCTACACTAAAATGAGGATAACTATTTTGAAACTTAATGAAATATCTTCCAAATAGTTCTAATAGGAAGCTAACACACTAGTCTACACAATCATATCTATTTGATCACTAATTGAATCCTACAATATTATACTTCAAACAAGAATCATATAGTTGAAAGGAAAATAAAGTGTCTTATTATTTTCTACATTCAAAATCTCTATGACACCCACATCTTGACCGTATGATGATTACATAAACTTATATCAACTTCCTCCAACCATAATTTAAACCAATAAAAATTGTTTGATGTGAGTTTTATGTTATGTGCAAAAGTTGCATAATTGTTGTTAATGTTATCATGAAGAATTTTGACTACTTTTTCCATTTCTTAATAAAATTTCTCAATTTGTGTCATGTGTCAACATAATTACATCACAAATTAGTTAAGCATACCCCAAATCACATTAAATACCTATTCTAGACTCTCGTAGACTCCTATTGACCCTTTGACCAAAGTTGTCCAAAGTTGATCAAGTTGATATATACATGCCTAATAAGGTCAATGGCCTTAAAATTAGGTCCAAAAACTACCAAAATTGTGTCAATTGATGCTTGGGATCTTATTAAACCCAATAAACTCATTGCAAACCATGAGCCTTCAAGTTCTTTTAATTGGCTATGAGGTGTCTCTAAATGATAAGTCTTAGGTGGATGAATCTCTAGTGCCTCTTCAGGTGAGATTTTTTAGGATTCTTGCATGCTTTATGGTGTCATTATGACCTACCCAAACTACTTATGCTTTAGGTAATCCCTTTCACTTAACCTAAAATTACTTATATGTGTTCTTCCTAGACAAATTCAAAAAATTTATGACCAAAGTTCTTTTAATCTTCATAGTTTTTCTTGTGGGCGTTTCCTCAACCATTCGACATCATCTTATTTCTATATACCTATCTTAGAACCTAAAACATCATCACAATTATAGGAGGAAACCCAATTTCATAAGCATTAAGACTTGTGAACTATTCTACATGAACCGATATTCTTCATCATTAGTTTTGTATGGTTCCTCTTTGGTAGCCTTTATCTCTTTAAGTGTACCCATACCAAATCCCCAACTTGAAATGTAAACATCTCTCATCTTTATATATTCTTCCTCCATGTATTTGGCTATAATTGTACTTGGTCATGGATGTCCTCATTAAATTTCACATCTGGAATTGTTTTTCCATGATTCAATAACTAAGTGAGATCCAAGATCCCTATATGATCCATTCTATACAAAATCTAAAATAGGATCTTACTTGTCCTTTTCTTGACCAAATTGCTATAGGCATATAGTGTTAGAAATATAGTAGGGAAGTAAACTCTAAGGGGGGGGGAGGGGGTGTTAATTAGCACTTAAAACTTTTAACCTTCAAAACATTCACCACACATTCATCTCACAATCTATGCATATAAACTAAAATACCAAATTAAGTATATACATCCATAGCATGAAATTAAAATATTCAACACATGTATGACACAAGATATTTGGTTAGACAGAAACCCTCCAAAGACAAGGATAACTAGGGTGGGGATGAGACCCATAAATCTTCAATATTGTAGTAATAAAGTGTATCAAATTAAGGTTACAATGTTTTGATCATTTTTGTGGTTTCACAACCCAAACCCCATTTTGCATAGAAATGGGGACCCCCTACTTTATTTTTTAGCTTTTTGGATCCCTAGTCTAAGGTCTAAGTCTTCTCTAGGGTTTTTTGCCTAGTGTTTTAGTTAAATTGAGGTCTTGGTGTAAAAACTTAGATCTCAAAAAATTAAAAATTTGAAGGCACAAGTCTTTTATTTATAAAAAGAGGCACACCAGCACACCTCATCAAGTGCACTAGTGCATCAAAGAAAATGTACAAGGGCATCACTCTTGATGATGCATAGTAGCACAAGCACACAACACCAAGGGGAGCCTAGGTTCATTCCCTCACCTTCTTTTTTCTTCCACAAAACACTTGTCTACAAAGCCACACCTCTTGAAGTGCACCTTCCCACTTCACTTCTCCTACGCAAACAAAAATAACACATTAAGAACACCTAAAAGGGTGTGCAATAGTGCACCTACATAGGTGCATCAATGCACACCTTTTTGTTTCAATAAAAACTCTTAAAAACAAATTTCTAAAGGCTTACTCCTAAATAGAGGTGCACAACTACACATCTCATTTTGTACATAACAACACCCAAGTGAATATAAGGGTCGACATCAATGCACCCCATGAGGTGTGTTACTAGGCACCCTATGTATTGAAACTTTGTAGAGGATAATGTACACTAGGTGCACCTCTACCTCAGAGGTGTGCCAGGTGCACTCTTTTTTGCTTATCAGAGGCTAAAATGAGGTTTTTGCATGTTTTGTGATATTTTTGTGCTCTCAAACTTTTTTTTTCATAATTAGGGTTTGTTTAAGGTTTGATTTTCATCTCTTTGGACTAATGTTTGCTTCTTTGTGCAAATAAAAAAAGCATCCTTAACATGTCAGGATCATAACTTTTGACCTAGAGCTCAAAAATCAAAACCATTTACATTGTCAAAAAGAAGGACTAAAAATATAATTTCATTCCCTAAAACAATGAGACTTCAGCTACCCATTTTTAGGGACCAAAAAAGGTTTCAACTTTAAATTTTGTGAAGCAAACCTCCAAAAAAGCTAGTTAATAAAAAATGCCTAGAAAATCTTGTGAAAAAGCTTCAAACATTTGATCATTTTGGATAATTTGGATCGCCTGGTCTCTAACCAAAAAGGATAGGGTAGTTGGAGAGAGGAAAAAGATCAAAGATACAAAGCTTGGACATATAAACTAGAATAGGTTTCTTGTCTTATGCAACTATTAATGACAAGATTCAACATAGGTGCCTTAGAATTTTAGATGGAAGAAGCAAGAGTTCAAATGTATGAAAGTTGTTTGTCTATAAAGAGAGTATAAATCATCAAAGGGATCAAAGTAAGTGCACAAAAGTGATCTAAAACCCTATTTAAGAAAAACCCAAAAACCATTTTCAAAATTGGGAACTTTGATTTTTTGGTGAATTTAACACCATCCACAAATTTTTTCTGAAATGCACTAGTGTGCTAGTGCGTGGGGTGTTATTTTTTAGTAGTGTTCTCAAATATTTTTGAAGAAATCAAAGGTGCACTGATAGTTAACTACTACTTCTAAAATTAGAGCTTTCTTTCCATGCATCAAAAATACATTCTGATAGCAATTTAACTCTGATAGACACCTAGTGAAGATGGAGCTTTTATTTTTAGCACCATTAGACACTCCTACATCAATTGATGTCTCTCTCTTTCTTTTTTTCTCATTTTTTGTTTGTTTGAAAACATGTAAAGCCTCACGCATCCAATTAATGATATAAATATGGATGGAGTCTTAATTTAACCACCAATTAGAGAGTCAATTTATACATAAATAGATTTGTTTCATTAGTTTAGAAGCATATATTTGCATAAATATATCTCTCACTCTGAACACAAATTGAGGAGAAGATTTCCTATAAATTTAGGAATGTAACTTGTATTATAGATCAGTGCCATTATTTTGCAATAATATATTCTTTTGGTGCTCACATTTGGTGTGTAGTAATTCTTGCCTGAATGTGTTATATTTTGTGGATGTATGTTCATAGAATGCAATTGAGAAAAATTTTATTGCTTTATTTCTAGCTGTGTGATCTTTTAATTCTAGTGTTTGCTATGGGTCGACAAATTTTGCTGACATTCGTAGTTTGAGAAGAGATTATTATATTGTTCCCACATAGCTTTTTGTCTTACATGAGCACACTTTTGTGGCCTTGTGATTTGATGAAAAGTGAAATGTCTTATGGTTACTAAATTCTCGTCAATGATTACATCAATGGAATTAAGGAAGTGTTGCTCCCATTTTCATTGGTTACCCACTGATCTTTTTGAAAGCTTAACTCACAGACATGTTGTTTCGATAGTTTATGTCCATTGGGATTTTACTTTCAAGTTATTTTCTTAAACTTTATGTTACCCTATCTTTGTTATTTTCTTTACTAACCCCTTGGTTAAATTAGAAATTCATATAGCTACATTGTTAGATTGTATTCTTAATAGGAAATACCAAAAAACATATCTCTTCTGTGGTTAATTTTGAAACAACAAGCAGGTTGGTCATTTTATCTGAAATTGGTTCAAACCAATAAAGGCTTCTTTGTAAACATTCACATCTATCTTCAACTAAGTGTATTCTAGTAGGTCACAAGATCACCCAAAACCTTGGAGTTGATCCTCGGATTATCTTTTCAAGAAAGGAGTTTGGAAGGATTTCTACCATTAAGCATCATGCAAAATGACAACTCAACAATCATGAAACATTATCTACCCTATAAAAGGTTTTCCCTATTAAAGGCTTACAAGATTGTTATATCTTACCCTATCAAAATATTTCAACACCCAGTTAAAAGTGTGCCTAGTAAAAGGACTTTAACTTACAATGAAGTAAGTGCCATGTTAAAGGATTTACAATAGCTTGTCAAGACTACTTTGTTAAGAGATTTAATAGATTCACCTATTAGAATGTCTTAGAAATAATCCTTTAGTTAGCACTCTATTTCTTGATCTTAGATCACCTCTTTCCTGATGTATACTCGATCCTTTCTGATCAGATGTATCTCTGTTGTCTTCTAATTCCTTGCTCTATTCTCCTCTAACTGATTCTATAATGTATCTAAAATCACAAGTCCTTAGTCACCATGAATTCTTTGTTTGCACATCAAAACTTCTCTCCTTTCTCCTTACAAAATTCATAAAAAATTTAGGGTTTGTCATCCTTAAGAAGACCTACGTGACTTAGGGTTCTAGGTATGAATAAATGATAGTGATTCACCCATATTGCTACTTTATCCTCTCCTTTTTCTAATTAGATGGATGTAATCCATAGGGATTCACAATTAAGATTTTTCCTTATCATCTAAGATCAAAAAATAATCCTTAAGTTAGCCAAAAATTGGTTTACATACAAGTTTGTTCCATTACAAACAACTATGTCAAAACTATATAACTTGGCACTTGAAGTTCTTGATGCTTGGCATCAACTACAACTTCAATGTTGTAACTTGGCCTCTGAATGACTTGGCATCCATTGATTACTTTGCATCTAGATAACTTGTCACATACTATATGCTTGGCACTTGAGTGACTTGACACTTACCATTTACTTGGCACATACTAAATATCCTTCACTCGGCATATACTATCTAACAACTTATGCTTGCCATGTATTACTTGTTCAGCATGAACTAAGTAAATGACTTAAGTATATTGTCACTCATATGTCAAAACCAATCTGAGATTAAAAATCTCCCCCTTTAACATGAGTTGCAAAAATACTTGGTCATGCATGAATAACTCTGACCTTTAAGGATAACTCAGATAATATCCATTTACATACAAAATTTCAAAACTTGAAAATTTTGGAAAAACTTATGACTCATCAGTCACTACTCAAAATTCAATAACTTCCCTTGAGTTGATTGTGTTGTTTTGTATCTAAACAAAAATCATTCCTCCTCCTGAGTAGATTTGCACAAGATGATGTGTGTACTTTGTTTCTATCATTGACTCCTCTTTTCTCAAAAAATAGTAGCTCCTCCAAAAATATTATCTCCCCATACTTGTTTCTCCCCATTTTTGACACTAATGTCAAAGGGCTATACACTTATAATGTGTTTTCTCAAAAACAATTTATGGACATCAAGCATAATTTTCAAAGTAGCATCCCAATTGTCACAAGATACCTCCAATGATTTGATTTGGATGGCTAGCTTAGAAGCAAGATGTAAGAAGCCTTCATGAGTAGAGAGATCCAGATCTTTCTTCATGAGTGTTTTAGAATAGACTAGTTCCTTGTGCAATATTTTCATATGTGGAGTCAAGATAGTCTAGATGTTGATCAATTTAGCCTTAAAGTTTGCCTCATATGTATGTAGTGTTAGGAATACGGTGTCTCAACCTTGTATAATTCCTATTCTTATTATTTGTTTTGTAAATTTTATTTCTTGCAAATAATGTTGATGTGTCAACATCTTGAATTGTTTCTAAGGAGATCATGGCTGAAATGGCTATGACAGATTCCTATGACATGTAAGAGCTATGTTAGGAAGATTCAATGACAGGTGAAGACATGTGGCAAAAAAGATATTTGGGGTTCCTATTTTCTTAGAGAATGGTAAAACCTTAATATGGTTTACCTTTGGGAGTAGCCCTAAAGTGAAGTGCATGTTATAAGAATTTTTAGAATTGCGAAGAGAGATGATGCGAAAAAGGTGTATTGTTGGTACTGCGAGTTGCTACTAAAGTCTTTTGTTGTCGATGTTGAACTTGCATTGCAAGTGTATTGTAACCTTGTGTTGAAGATAAT